>PVKE010021688.1:0-26255 GCA_004027555.1 Craseonycteris thonglongyai
CTGCAAAGCGAGCACTTAACCCACTGAGACATCCCGGCTTCCCCCAACTGTTAACTAGTTTTGTGACAACAATAGCTGATATTTACTGTTTAAGATAAATTATCTTGTTCAAACCATGAAACGAGTCCTGAAGATGTAGGAACCAAGCATCCAAAAGATAAATTGTTGCCCCAAATTTCATGTCTCATGTGTCAGATGGACTCCAGAGCCCAACTGTTTGGCTATACCAAATTTGTGAACATCATTTAATCTCTTTAAAACCTCACTCTACCTCTCCATCAAGTGAAGAAAGTGAGGCAGCTAGTCCTCAAGGCTATCATGAGGATTTGTTGAACAATTGTATGTAAACTGCTAACATTTATGAAGAGGAGAATATTAGCTATCCTGAAGGTGAGAATGAATGGAGATGACCCTGCTTCACTTAGCACATTGTGGCTGATCTTTGAGCTGTGCAATATAATCTGACATCTCCAAGCTCTGTAGGACTCTCTATGTTGATCTTAGTTGGGGTTTGGCTGCTGCTTTTCATACCCTCCACTGTCTAAATTGGAAACAAACCATAGGGTATATAGTGCCATAGTGTTCTCAAAATTTATGTCAGTGGAAAATGTCAAGGAGCACATGGAGAATCTGTGAATGCTATTTCCAGAACAGTGGCTAATTGTTAGTGTTCTTAGAGTAAAACCTAAAAACACTCGGCTACAAGAGAGAACTAAGGCCAAACCTATTTTTAAGTAACATATTATAGGTTCTAGGGATAGCATGTATGAGCTTAACTGTAGTACTAGTAGTAATAGTTAAGATGAAAGGAATTCTTAACCATATACCAGACAACATGCTTTGTACAGAGTATCTTATAAAACCTCTTTCCAAAGATATTGCAAATATTCTCATTTTTACAGAATTACAGATAAGGAACATGAAGGCTTAGAGAGGTATATGTGGAACTGAAATAGAAGAGAGTAAATTTTAGAGTTAAGGGTATAAAAGGTTTAAAGGCTAAGTATCAATATATAAAAATGAGGAATACATATTAATGATAATCTTATCAATGTCTAGGACAAAATCAAGTCTTATATCAAAACCTAGAAAAGATATAAGTCCCACACCTTTTATTATCAGAAAAGGAATTTCAAAATCAGATTTTCCCTATCTTGTGTTATCTTCACTTTGCTTGCTTTAGACCTAAGGACTTAGGATCTCACACTAAACAGGGACCTTAGGACAAGTTCTGCTTCTGCATATCAGTTGCACTCCGGTCAAACACGCTCTAGGTCTTTTCTATAGCCCACCTGCCAGACCCAAAGCTTAAACCCCCTCCGATTCCCTGGGATACAGAAGTTTTTATTGTTAATCCTCTTAATGAGACTATGAAGAAACATTTTAAGGTCAATTTTTACTCAGCAAGATATAATTTGATCCCTTTTCCTGTGTTTTAGTTACTACAGCTATGTATCTTATATAAAAATAAACCATTTATTACATATCTATTGAAAAGTCCTGATTTTTTGATCCACCCTCCCCTCAAAGAAAGAAGAGTACATGGAATACATCATAACGTAAATCTTTTGGTTCTAACTTTTTATTATTAACTTTGGTTTTTAACAATCAAATCATTTTGGATAAGATTTCAAATGGGGCAAGATGATTCACCTGTTGCCAAATGTCCTTGTTTTGGACAAAAAGTCATTAAGTGTATATAATTATCTAAGATATACTTAATAAAGAGCTGAATCAACCCTCTGTGAGCAGAGTATTGGTATCCTCACCACACATATATTACAGACATAGTTTTACTCTTAACCGTAAATAAAATAAGTTTACATTAAAACAGCTAAACTATAAAATCAACACATAGTGGACTGGAAAAAAAAGAAGTAAAATATGATATTCAATTGAACAAACTGTTTGTAGGCTATAATCTGACTCAATATAACTTTTCTAAAGAGAGGTTATGCCAATAATAAATGTGGATTGGTTAGCGATAGAAGAAACATGGACAAAAGAAAATTTCAGAGGTGAACAATAGTGGTGTTCCTCCAAGTAGAATTCAGAAACAAGGTGCCTAGCAAGTCAATGATCTTCTAGCTCAGTGTCAATCAAAGGTAGCAGGTCTTTAAGTGGTTTGTACTGGTACAGAATATGATAAGAGTTTTGGGACATAATGTAAATGGTTCCTCCATTGAGAAAAATCTTTCTTTGAAAAGGTGGCTCAATAAACAACATGCTTATTGATGTTATTGGTTTATATCTAGCACAAATTTATTTCTTTTTATTTTTTTAAGATTTATTTTATTGTTTTTGACAGAGAGAGAGAGAGAGAGAGAGAGAGAGAGAGAGAGAGAGAGAGAGAAGTGGGATGGCCCAGAGAGGTCTCCATTGTTGTAAGTCATTAGTTTTCAACATGGTTCCGTTCCACACAGGTGGGTGGGGGCTGTGCAGAGCAGGAAACCAACTGGGGCCTCTCCCATAGGAGGCTTGCCCGGGTGAGAAACAAACTAGGGGCCACACCCTAGTTTAGCATATGGGTCCACATGGGCTGGGGCAGGGATTCAATCCTCGGACCTTGGGGCTGCAAAGCAAACATGTAATGCATTGATCCATCTCAGCTTCCCCAAGCACAAATTTCTTACCTTGAGTCAGTAACAAGTCCAGAGACCACACTTCGGACTCTCTAGATCGTAAGTGACAGGGATTGGTCTTTTTTTAAGTGGCAATGTGCTCCCATGCTTTAGTTCAGATGGGTATAACAAAATGCCACAGATTGAGTAACCACACAGGACGATCTGATCCTAAATGTCTAACTGAAGAGGTCATGATGGGCAATCATGCTCCAGGCATATAACTTTTTAGTAAAATATTTATGTTTGCCTAATCTGTTGAATCATGGGATCATTTACTTTGGCTAATTCTTTTTGTGCATCTGAGTTAACACACCTTAGAAATAAGTGTAACCACCCTCAAGAGGTCACATTATCTTTTTAACTATCCTTTAACCCAATCTCTCCCTTGCTTTTTTCCAACCTTCATGTAATCTTCTTTACATTCCCTCTTAATTTCAAATGCATAGAAGAAACTGAAAAACTGTTATTCTCCGCAGCATTTGGGATCTTGATCCCAGCAACTGTCATCAGTTTGGTTCAAATAAATGCTTATAAAAATTCTCAACAGGTTTGATCATTCTTCGGTGAACATGATGCATGTCTACTAAAGGCCTATTGTGTTTTAGGCACTGTATTAAAAACAGGGGTTAATATGACAAGCAGAATCAGCTAAATAATGTGCAGGGCATAAAACAAAGTGAAAATGTGGGGCTCTTTGTTTGAACATGATTAAGAATTTCAGTACAGTGACAGCACAGCATGAAATTAAATTTAGGACTATTCTAAGTATACAGTTCTGTGTTAGTGCACAGTTTGCATCAAGAAAGAGTCTGTACTTTTCATGGGGAAGATTCTTAAACAACATAAAATGTGAAATATGCAGTGACATAGGATGAAAAGAGTACTTTGGATTACATATCACAGATTTCTCAGAAAAGGTGACATTTAAGCTGAAATGTAAAGAATGATTTTCATTCATAAGAGTTAAAAATGAGTTTGGTGGTGCTGGGATAGCTCAGCTGTTGAGCCCCTGCCTCACAATTGCAAGGTCTGAGGATTGAATCCTGGCCCCACCCATGCAAACCCCATATGTTAACTGCAGTACAATTGATAACCACTGTGATGGCTCAGTGGCAAAGCTTCTCACCTTCTACGTAGGAGGCCCCACCTGTGTGGAATGAAACCATGTCACAACTAAGGATGTACAACTATGGAGACTGCTTTGAGCTTGCTCTCTCAATCTCTCGCTCTTCTCAAATGATAAAATCTTTAAATAAATAAATAAACCAAAAAGAATTTAAAAGTTTGGTAAATCAACAAATATTTAATATATGGTGGCATAATGTAAAGAAGGGAAATAAATGAAAGGATCATTTGGAAGATTTTATCTTTACTATAAAAAATAAGGAGAAGCCATTGAAAAGGATTAAATAGGACTACCTTGATCAGATTTGCATCTTGAAAGGCATTTAGACTGTAGAGTAAAGAATGGGTTGGTGAGTTTAGGGGTGAGTTTAGCACTCTGATTTGGATGTGTGAAGAGAAGCTGGGTGTTCCTGCAATAGCCAGGGAGGCTTGGACTATGGTGATGTCAGCTAAGAGGGAGAGAATATGTGTTTTGTGAGATTTGTGAGAAGTAAAATTAACAGGCCTGTGTGGGCAAGGAAGAAGGAGGTATCAAACCACAATTGTTGCACTTATTTTGCTATATTGAAGTTTGGGTTACAGTTTTATCTATTATTCCCATCTGTGTTGTTCTTCTTCCAAGAGACACTCAAAATAGTTTTGACATTGTGTACCTAACATAGCACTTATCACATAGGTTCTCAATAAATGGTTTTTAATAAAAGATTTATTTCTATTGATTTTGACAGACAGGGAGAGAGAGAGAGAGAGAGAGAGAGAGATCGCAATGGGGGAGGGCCTGGAGTAGTTTCCATAGTTGTATGTCATTAGTTTTCAGCTATAGTTTCACTCCAAAGGTGGGCATGGGTCTGCTGCAGGGCAGGAACTGGGGCAGGGGCCTCCTGCATGGGAGTCCTGCTACATGGGAAGCGTGCCTGAGGTGGGAGCCGAACTGGGGGCCTCCCGCATGGGAAGCTTGCCCCAGTGAGAAGTGAACTAGGGGCACACCCCAGCTCAGCATATGGGTCAGCATGGGCCAGGGTCAGGGCCGGGATACAATTTTTAGACCCAGGACTGCAAGATGAGCACTCAACTTGTTGAGCCATCTAGGCATCACCTAATAAAATATTTAATGAGTCAGAATTCATTCTCTTTCCTTTGCCCTCCACTTCTAAATAATTTGAAAACCAGTAATGATAGTCCAGGAAATGAAGAACCAAAAATCACTGAATAAAATCTTGAGACCTTAGATTCAGGAAACCTCGAAGTCCATTTATTTCATGTGGCTTTTGAAAGTGGGAATTCCTTCAATGAAGTTTAGGCCATATTATTTTGAAATTTAGAACTCATGAGGATCTGCCTGCACATCTTTTTCTTGCTTATTGTTGCGAAAGTACATTTGCTGAGCAAATTAAGGATGTGAATATTTCTAAGAATAACTAAACTTGGAAGAAGACAAAAACTTGTTTTATTTTTATCCCCTTAGAAGCACACAATTTACACATATATTACTTGCTAATGTTAATGACTTGTAACTGTCACAAAGCAGCTCACACCATTTTCTATAGCTGAAAATAACTAGGGATAGTGGGCTAAAAGTAAGGTGACTACATAGTACTGCCTTGCCTGGGACTACCCCAAGTTTATAGCTGTTTTCCCATGGTAATTATTAACCTCACCCCCTTTTACTGCCAAAAGCATCTCCAAGTGTAGTGCAACTGGTAACTGCCAGGATGGCTCAGTGGAGAAGGTTCTTGCCTCACATGCGGGAGGCCCCATTTAGGTTCCCACTCCATGTTGCCCCACATCCACCTGTGTGGAATGAAACTACGTCACAGCTAATGGTGCACCACTATAGAGACTGCTCTGGGCCCTCCCTCCTTCTCTCTGCCCCCACCTTATCAAACAATAAAAAAGCTTCTTCGTTTGGATGAGAATTTCTAGTCAGCCTAGCTAAGGGAAACTCTAGACACCATTTACCACCAAATCCTGTTTTTATGAATGAGAATGCTGGTGAAAAATGTTTAGAGTAATTTGAAAGCTTTATAATCATAAAATAGTCACCTTATTCTACGAAACACTACAATGGTGTGTAAATTTATTAAAAAGAAGAAATTCCACCCATCCAAATAATGGATACGTACTTCTCAAGAGTCTCTACCAGGTATCACTTAGAGCCAGGGCTATCTTACGCCTGGAACTGGTACTTTAAAATGCAAACTGTGCTTAATGAATCTAATCAAAAATGGTGTTATTTCAATGTGTATAAATCCATTAGATAAGTGGGATAAAACTATAGTTACTCTGTCAGAAACAGTAATTTAATGGAATCATTCCCATTAATAGGCCCATATATAAAATGAGAGCTAGAACTTTTAAATTGCTATTTTGAACTTTAGCAGACAATTTTTGAAATCCTCTGACAATATTTCTATGAAACTACCTTACAATCTTACCATCCTGAATTTTATGCAGGTATTTCCAGGAACAAGTAGCTTCTTTTAAATACTGAGCTGAAGACTATTTATTAAAGTTGCAAGAAGTCTCTGTGGCAGTTGGTACAGAACAGGAAAAAACTGAGGCTCTGAAAGGTCGCCAAGTCATCTTCTTTCCCTCCTTCTTGGAAGTTGCTACTGAAGAAAATGATTCCATGATTCATTTCAATGGGTGTTCGTGAACTAGCTGCGTTCCACAGAAGCCCGGCTGGAAGTTTTATGATTTATTCAAAAACCAGGTAATCCCCTAGAAGGTTTTTATGTTATATTGTTTCTTTGTACCTGTGAGTGATGGTTATTAATTTCACCACCACCTTCTTGCCAATTTTAAAGGAAGGTGAAGTTTCCTTGTTGCTTTGAAGACACTTCATCTGAAAACAGATATTTTCATCAGGCAATGAGCCAAATCCGTTATTTTTATCAGAGACTACATCACATCTCTCCTGAGGCTGAGGCTGACATTTGGGAGCATCTTCAAAATGGGCTCCAACTCTGCTGTTCCCTGTCACCTCCAAGCTCAGCAGTTTGTCTTTTGAAGGACACTAAACTGTGCTTAAAGATGTCCCCAAAGTCTGTCTTCCTGTCTTTTTAAAATGTTAAAAAGAAGAAAATATTTTTTTTCTGGGCTTTTTGCTGGTTAAAAATTTCTGAGATGTTTGCACTCCTTTAGCTGTGTAATGGAGATACTTCTAATTTAGCTGTGTGTCTTACTTTGAGATGAAGAAGACCTGAATCTTAATATTGATAGGCCTTCTTGATTCTTCACATTGACTTGTGTGTTAGCGGAAATAGTCATAATGAGTGACAAGTACTTATTTTTTTATTTACTTGTTTGTTACTCTTCCATTGAAATCATTTTCCAAAAGTAGGTGATAATAAGAAAACATTTTATCCTTTTTAAATTTCTATTATGGTAGATACAACATTCTCTTTGAAGATCAAGAGTTTATAATATGTAAATGGGTTTTGGGTCAACTTCTTTTTGAGCTATTAGGTACGTACTGTGAAAAAAAAACAGAAGTTATATAATATTATAACTATACTTTTATATATTTAAATGCTATATCTCCTTTCCTATGGGGCCTCAACCTTCCTGAATTCCGGAATGTTAACAAATTCAGACAATGTAAAAGGGAGTTCACACACTTCTTTTAGTCTTCTACTGCTTCTTTGTAGTTGAAGTAACTGTAAAACTATATTAAAAAGCCTATATGGAATTTTAGTATTTATTGGGTCTTAGTCTGTTAATTTAGCTTTTACAAGCATTTTAGTGTTGGTACTGGGGAGAAGAAAATCAACTGCCCCAGGGATCCAAGATAAATAGAGCTGCTATCCTTTGTTGGCTGCTAATCTAAGCAAACAGCTCTTCTGTAACAGGGGTCAGATGATATACTAACTGGGTTTTCTGCTCTTATTAGAAGTTAAAAAAGGAGGGTAGTTATGTATCTTCATATTTGATGGCTGTTTTTATCTTGGAACCACCATGCCTGAAGTTACCTGGGTAGCCTGAGTTTGTTTTCTGCTTCCTTTCATGAAAAAAATTCTGGAGACTTCAACCAGACATAATGAAGGTCTTGGCATGAATCACTAGATAATTAATAGTCATTTCACTTACCCCTCATTACAGAGAGCTCTAAATCATTCATGCACCCATCCACCCACTAATTCTCCTATCAAGTACTACCGTGGACTAATAAAAAAGTAATTTGGTTTTGTTAAAGAAACATTTTCTGCAAAAATAATTCACTTGAATTTTTGTAAACAACAACAACAACAACAACAACCAAATAGAAATACACACAGAGGGTTGTCTTGGAAGTCAGACTAAATCTGACATGTATGCTTTGAACTGTGTAAAGCAAAGGATATGGACCAGTGGGATATAATCACAACTATAGGAAACATTACAAACGATTCCTCCTTCTCCCCAGCTTACCCAAACGAGAGCTTCAAGTATATGATCAGACATTATACTTTCACAACAATAAAAACGCTGAGTTTTCATACTAAATCGAATACCGTATTTACACCGAGGGGCCTGCACACCTGGGATAGGGCCTAGCTGCCTATCGGTGGACTGCAGGATTTCTGAAACCTCGAATTGCCTAGAAAAGATGATATGTCCACTTTTCTGAAGAAACTTTTATCAGCTTGTCAAAGAATTCCATTATTTGAAAATGATTACAACCATTGACACAATGACAAACATTCATTTCAGTCACGATGGCAATCCCTAGAAGATGAAAAAACCAAACAAAGTCAGGATGTACTCCTGAATAAGAGAAAAGAATGAGGGGTCTAGATCTGTAGGGTATATTTAAGGGTTATATTAACTGTAATTAATTTGTTGAATTATCAATTTCTAAATATTCACTCCTTTGATCTTAGTGCCCTGAGTCTTGCCTCAAGTTCAGGGTGCCCACTACACTGGAATCCCCAGGGTGATCAGCAACCAGAGTCTCACTTTTCAGATGGTGCAGATCACTCATTGTTGGGCAACTCTAGTTACTACAAACTTTCCCCTCAAGTGCACGGCTCCTTTTTACCTGTTTCCTATGAAGTTGTGACAAGAATAAAAGTTATTCTTCAGATGGAATCATCCCCAATTCCCCAAAGTTCAGAATTTTTAAAAAGATTTATTTTACTGTTTTTGACAGAGACAGAGAGAGAGAGAGAGACAGAGACAAAGAGAAGGGGGAGGGCCCAGAGCAGTCTCCATAGTTGTACATCATCAGATTGCACTTGCACCTTAGTCATGAGAGAGTAAAAATGATGCTGTGTTCAGGGTCTCAAGGTAAAATAATTTCCTTACTGTAAGCCAGGGGTGTCAAACTCAATTAAAACACGGGCCATTTGGTGCAACAGGCAAGATTCACACAGCCCACATCACATTTACAAATGTCGCTTGAACTGAGTCAGCACGTTTATACACGCCCACAGGCTCCCAGGAAAGGCCCTGGGCCACGTGTATACTCGTCTTCAGCAGTTAAAGGGTTAAGGAGGGAATTGTGTGCATGGTATTGCTTTGAGCCTAAGCGCTATTTTCTTTATAACAATTTTTTCTATTCTCATTTTATTTCAGAGCATCCTGGGCCACAAAAAATTACCCCGGGGGCCCCATGCGGCCCTTGGGCCTCCAGTTTGACACCCCTGCCATAAGCCATAGTCAAAAGGCATTTGAAAAACACAGTTTATTATCTGAGACTAAAATAGGATAACATCTCCCCTCCTAACAAAGAAGGGAATTTAAACTCTTAAATCTCTGAATATATCAGGAGTTCTTGAGCTTTTATGCCTACTTCTCTACAAATTTAGTAAAATTATGTTTATTATTTCAGAAAAACGCACAGAATCACAAACTATAATAAATTTCATGTTTCTCATATATGCTTGGGGACTACTGCTCTTGTAATTATTTGAAATTCATTTAAAAAATCTGGAACCCTTCATTTTATTCCCATACCCCCCATCCCATTTTAGTTCATATTCTCACATCTAACCATTTAACATGCTTTGTTTGTTTGTTTGTTTGTTTGTTTTTTAATCTCTGTCTCCATGTCTTTTCTTGCTCTCACCTTCTTAACCACATTCTTCCTACTCCAAGCATAAGACATTTTCAGGTTCAAGTCCTCTGGCTGGATCTCTGCACAATTTCTCGGATACTCTTTTTAAAATTTCTCTGTCAGGTGCTGGCAACACATCTAAAGTGAAGGGCATTTCTGGCCTTCCAATTTGCCTTTCTTTTCTTTGCCCTGACTTTAGGTGTGTGTCTATTTAGAATGAACCTTGATGAATAATGAACAGCTTTGCACACACCAGACATGTTCTGTAAATATGGTTCCTACAAAGAGTAGTTATTTATTCTTCAAAAACCAGCCATCCAATAATGTAGATAATATTACTGAACTGACATGCCTGAAATTCCCAGGAGTTCGACAAAATAAAAACAGGTTGCACTTGCTCCTCAAATCTTAGCAATGGTTAAAAGCTGCATTTCATGCAAACATACATTGCAAATGGAATTATGATAACTGATTACCCCCCTAAATGCACACAAACCATTTGTAATCCTGCCCTGGAGTACTGTATAGTTGGCTCATTGCATATGCTCACAGTGTTTGTCTGTCTATTCGATCACTGCTACTTCACGTGTACAGGGGCGTTTAGAAAACCAGCATGTCTCTATTTCCCTAAAACTACTATTAGGGTGTAGAATCATCAGTGCAGAGCACCGCTGCTTCACAATGGGAATAATCCTGAGTGTGTATCTTCATTTTATTCATCTTCAATTTCTGTTTGACAGAATTTCATGCTGCTGGAAAATGTTACATTGACAGCCAAGAGATAATTTCTGTTTTTAATCCAGAGAACAAGAGCCACTTGGGAAGTGACTATAAATGTCCTCTGGGTGTCCCAGAGATATGCCTCATCCCTGTGCTGGAAGGAACACACCTCTGGGGAGGAAACAACTTTGATCAGTAAGTCTCTTTGGAAAACATTAAGAGAAATAGATTTCAGTGATTCTCCCATGAATCATGGGGTCTGAGATAAAGTAAACTCTTCCATTTCCAAATCAGCTTTCAAGTGGCAGCAACCCTGTCATTACTCCCAGGCAACAGTTTTCAGTGAGGTCCTGAGAAGAGAGTAACGTTCCCAAACAAGCCTCTCTTTTTCCTTCAATATAGTCGTGTAAATTTTGTGTAAAATAAGGTTTTTCTTGTAATAAAGGTGTTATAAGTCTTCTTATTCTGGTACTTGTCTCAGCTGGCTATACCTGATAGGTATCCTGTTAAAGATGCTGGAGAAGCTGGCTGATGTGTCCTTCTTCAGGACTATACTGTTGTCCCTGGGTCAATCATCTTGCTCTTCCACAATTACTTAAGGACAGATGCTTTACCCTATAGCTGAAATATATTTCCAAGGCCAACCCTCCAGAACATGACTCACTAACAGTAGAGACCATTTGCCATCTTTTCTGGACCATTGGGAGATGGTTTCTTTTACTATGAGGCAAATCATGGCTTCTCATTCTCTGCATCATTATCGGCGTGTCATCTGAGCTATTATAGTATGTGAGACAGTACAATATGTATACCATATAAGTCACATATATTCTAAATACATGTACATACAAACTAATATACTAAACTAAACTAGAGATCCTTAAGGATCAGAATTTCTATATATTCATCATCTTTGGGAAAAAAATATACATACATAATATGTCATATGTATTGCATATATACTAAATATACAAGTATATTAAATATATATTCCTATATCTGTCATATACATTGAATATATATTACATATATAAATTTGTGTGTCTATATAAGTGTGTGTGTTTGTGTGTGTGTGTGTCTAGAGATCTTCAAAGGCTGGACTTATTCCTCGTGCTCTAGTATCTAATGTGGTAAATGACACACAAATAAGTTCAAACAATAAGCTCAATAAATACGTGACGAAATGGACAGAGCTAAGCTACTCAATCACCTGTACTGATCTCCAGTGGCAGAGTTTTAGTTCTACTTGTCAAATGTCTTAGAATATTTTTCTCACCATCTGCTGGATAGGTTCTCCGTATTGGTGACATTGGTTTTCTTTGGCCAATTCACTTGACTCACTCAATCCCTTAAACCACAGGTGTCCAATTCTTTGGCTTCCCCCGGCCACAGTGGAAGAACTGTATTGGGCCGCACATAAGATACACTATTAATAGCTGATAAGCAAAAAAAAAAAAAAAAAATTGCAAAAATGTCTCATAATGTTTTAAGAAAGTTTATGAATTTGTGTTGGACGTCATCCAAAGCTGTCCTGGGCCACATGCAACCAGTGGGCCATAAGGTTACAATATATATTTTGTTGCTGTTGTTTATTTCAGTTAGTATATGCATGAGATGGCGTCCAGATATTCTATGTGATGCATTTATCAAAAGCAAGTTTGTCCAACCTACTACCTTCATCTAAAGCAAGCTTGGGGGATGCTGGAATGGCTCAGTGGATTGAGTGCTTGTCTTGCAGCCCAGGGGTCCAAGGATCAAATTCTGGCCCTGGAACATGCAGACCCATGTGCTGAACTGGGGTGTGCCCCCAGTTCAGTTTTCACTGGGGTGAGCTTCCTATGTGGGAGGCCCCGGGTTTGGCTCCTGCCCTGGGCATGCTTCACATGTGGGAGGCCCCTGGATCGTGGGTGCGTGCCTCCCATGTCGAAGGCCCCCGGCCTGGTTCCTGCCCTGTGCAGGCCCGTGTCTACCTGCTGAATGAAACTATATAGAAAATGAATGACGTGCAACTATGGAGACTGTTCTGGGCTTTCTGCCTCTTCTCTGTCTCTCTCTCTCTGTCAAAAACAATAAAAATAAATCTTTAAAGCAAGATTTTCCAAACCAACAGCATTTCTTACTTCTTTTAGTTCCTTTAAAGGATCAAACTCTCTCTGGATCCAGGCTTATTAATATGTGTTATCTTTTCCTGGAACACTATTATCCACCTTGTCAATCAAAATCTACTTATTCCTCCAGGAGAAAAGCCTCTTACATGCATTATAGTTGAAATTGTTGTTTATATTCTATCTTACCCTTTGGAATCTATGTCCCCTGTTCAGGTCCTGAAACAAAGTATATACTTCAAATTTATTTGTTGAGAAATGTATAACTGGATAAAAGAGCAAAATGAAAGCAAAGCCATGAATAACAGACTGATAGCAAGAGACAGACTGAATGGTAATGCCAGAAAGTAGAGGCTCAAATGTAGGAAGAGGGTTAGGGCCAAAAAGTAAGGTTTCCAAGGCTCAGTTGGTCTGCCCAGGAGATATTCCTAGTTGGGAATCTTTCTACCATTTCACCTCAAAGGTCCATTTTTTTAAGTTTTACCCTCCTACAGGAAGTGGAAAGAGATGGAGATGAGTGGGAGGTGAGAGAGGAAGCAAAATTCAGCTCTCTATCCAGTATTATTCTGAGTACTCCCGTGGGATTCTTTCCACACCAACCACTGGAGTAATTCCCTTAAGCCTCAGTTTTCATCCAATTCCAAATAGGCCTGTTGTGAAAGGGAGTGAAATGGAGGAGCTTGAAGATAGGCCCTGGATTCTGACAGGCTGGGTTTTAAGGCTAGTTCTGCTACCTGCTAGCCATGTGTTTGCTTATATTACTTAACATATTACTCATTATAAAAGAAAGATAAAAACATTGCCTATTTCACAAGGTTGCTGGAAGGATTAAACGAGTCAGTTCTGGTAAAAATACTGGTGTTAAATGTGAGGTCCTTACTTTTTAAATATCCTTGGGGCAATTTTTAGACTTTGAAAAGGTTATTATGAAATTACATTGGGTTTAAAGTTATGAATTTTAAAATTTAGTTTTTCTTCAGCTTTTAGGTTTTAAATTGTGTTCTATTTATAAATATAACAAATTTAATCAGTACTTTTAATTTAAATATTGGTTTCATTTACAACTTAGTCAAATATTCAGAAACTTAAAGTTCATTAACAAATAAGATACATGATATATTTTAAAAGTTTTTCAATTCCACATTGACAAATAAACATTCCTAAATATTTGTATAAGTCTGATAAATCTAACAAACTAAATTTAGACTCTCTGTTAACCAGAACTCAAGTAACTGGCAAAATCTCAAGCAACAGATTGAGATTTTACCAGTTGCTTAAGTTCCGGTTAACGAAGAGTCTACTTACATTTACCCAGCATCTACCAATCCACTTGGGTGCCCATTCAGTGAGAGTCTACTGTACTATATTTTGACACTGTTTACAAATATAGTAATTGAATTTAAAATCAGAAACTTAAACCAATGAATCAATTATAGATTTTAAACCACAATCACACATATGACATATTAATTCTAAACCACTGTGTCATTTTAAACAATATTGAGGTCACTGTTCAAGTATTGTTTAGAACCAACTCCTTAGCTGTGGATGTCTCAATAATTAGAGCTGTAGGGGCCAGGATGCAATTCTGATTGAAAGACAACCTTTTCATATAGGTGCTATGTTAAAGCCTTCAAAAGAAGTATCACACAGCCTTTTCCCCCCAAATTCAAATTACACATAGCCCCTAATTTTTAATTACTTGAAGGAGTAATTCCTACTCAGGTGGTTATAATATTTTATTAGATTACATCAATCTATTTACTGCTTTAGTCTCTTCTGAATTCCTATGTTCTTTTCATCTGTCAGTACAATGCTTACATTTAAACCACACCTGGGAAAGGTGGGACGGCTCAGCCTTGTGTGTCAGAAGGCTAGTCTAGGGTCACGACTTCTAAAAAAGGTAATTGCTGCTGCATCTGGCATAAGAAGTACTCAAGGAATGATAGCTGGTTTTATTAGATGCTCAATATCACCAGTTTATTTTTTCTTGAAATTAATTGGCAATTTATCTGGGCTCTTATTAGTAACATTTAGATCAGTGTTCTTCAAACTTTAGCATGGAGAAGAATCACTTGGAAGGCTTATAAACCATCGATTACTGGGCTCTACCCTACCCCTGGTAGTTTCTAACTTAGAATGTCTGGGGTAGGGCAAGATTATGCATTTTTAATAAATTCCCAGGTGGTGATGTTGCTGGTGCAGGTTACATTTTGAGAGCCACTACCGTAGACTATATTCTGGATAATGATGCCTATGGTTTTCTAATTTCATGCCCTACATCCCAGCTATGTAAAAAACATCAATCAATTCAATCAATAGGTATATATTGCCCATTATGTGTCAGATATTGTGCTGAGTTCCAGGGATACAAGAATTAGGTCACCATTAATTCACACATTTTTGTAGCCTGCGTAGAGCATACAAATGCTTCTAGAAATCACGGAAGAAACTCCTAACCCAAATTTGAGGAACTCTACAAGAGCATAGCACAAAAGGCAATTTTTAACTAAGATCTAAAAGGCAACTAAGATTCAGCAAATGACTGATTGAGAGGGCCAAAGTCAGGGGTTGAGGAGGATAGGCAATGAAGGAATGTTTCCACATAAAACTCATGGTTGAGGGAAAATGAATGTACTACATGGGTCTTTGAGTCCTGACCCCAGAAGCATCTAAATGCAGAATTAAAAAAACAGATGTTGATTAAAAGAGAGAATCTGTTTTAAAATGTATAATTGAAGCCTCACTAGAGAGTGAGGTGACTAGTGATGGTGTGATATGTTAGGCTATGGGTGATCAGTGGTCCCATCAGTCCAACATAGATAGATGGCACAATGTTAAGAACAACAGCAGTGAACTCATTGCAGTTACAGACAGTTAGGAATCATTTCCTGTCATTTGCATGTTTTGGTTAGTGTGGTAGACATGGGCTAGTTGTTCTTCAAACCTATTTTCTTCTGTTCCAGGGCACAGAACTATTCTGTGTTTCCCAGACTCCTTTTGCTTCAGTTGACCATGTGAAAGAATTATAGCCAACAAATGTGGTCAGAAAAGATGTATGTTGCTGCTGGGTCTGGCCCATTATAACATATCATTAAGTCCTGTCTTCTCACTGTGAGCAGGGTGTTGGTCCTCAGGGAGCTTAGAATTGCTGGGTTAATAACGAAAGAAACTTCATCAGTCTGAATATCTAAATGACAGCTTGATTCCTCCTGCCTACCAAACATATTAGGGCCTAAAAATATGTTTCATTGCTTTAAGCACTGAAATGTCATGGTTTATCTATTATCGTATCTAGTATACTTGTAACTAAAGAAGTGATTATGTCCCTTTTTAAAAATTAAGGTGTGAAAAAATTCTACTCCAGAATAAGTCAGGCCCAAGATAATCCCAAATGCTACAGTTACAATGCCTAGGGTACTCACACCATGAGTGTAGTGGTGGGCCAGAGTTCTCAAAACTGTTGCTAATAATGTAATTATTTTTTTAAATGCTTCTTTTGATAGAATATAAGCATTATGTATATAAGGCTATCTTATTCATCATTTTATTGAGATTGTCTGTCATAATGACTATTGCATATAGGTAACAAATATATGAGAAATGAGTCAAATATTAAATCAGCAAGGTGGAGATATAAAAAGGCACCCAATCAACAAAGGTCTTACTAATCATGTTAAAGAATTTGGACTCAATCCTGAGGGCAGTGGGGAGCCATTGAAGGATTTAAGAAGAGAACAACAGTAATCAGATTTTATCTTTGAAAAGATCACTGTAAGTCAAAATAAGTTTCTCCACCTGAAAATGTTTGAAACAGATTAGAAAGGTGAGTTTGAAGGCTCTTGTGGTTATCTAGGTTAAATATGATTGTGCTATAAATTAGTGATCCCATAAATGGAAAGAAAATGCATTTAACATACATCTAGAGGAAAGAAATGGCAGAACTAGGTAATCATCTAAAATGAAAGACAGTAGAATGAGTGAGTAGGAGAAAATCAGGATTACTCTGTTTGTGGTCAGCACCAGGTGAGTGGTACTGAAATTATTAAGATAGAGAGCCCAGGAAAAGCAGAAATTTGGGGAAGTTGTACTTAATGTATTGAATTATGCTCTTCTAAACATTTGTTTTTTACACATGCTAATTTCTCTTCAGAGAATGTTCTAGAAATAACCTCTTTTGCACTTACCTCCTCTTACCTTCCCCCTATTCTGTCATTTGTTCCTACTTTTCTTTACTTGGATAACTTCTATTCATCTATTACATCTGAAATTAGACACCATTTTCTTTGAAAAACTTTCCCAGGATCCACAAGATTGGATCAGGTGCTTTCTTAGGTTTTTCCAGGATGTCATGCATCAGTGTAGCATTTATCATAATGTTTATATTCACCTGTGTACCATACTTTTTCATTCTACACTTTTCTACCCAAAGTTAATGGAAGGCAGGGACTGTCCCTTAACATTTGGTCCCTAGTTCCTATCATATTACTTGTGTTACAGTAAAAACTCAAAATTAAAATGTAATCATGAATGAACGAATGAATGAATGAATGGAGTGAAGTAAATAATTTTGAAGTGCACAATACTGAAATCAACTAATAACGTTTGCTTTCACGCAGTTTCAGTTTCAGATTTGTGGTATGCAGTTATAGCACAGATGGCCATGAGATTGCAATACATATTTACTCTGTTCCTCGCCTCCATACATACTCACTCTCTACTCTCATACCACCCCCTACCAGGAACGGTCATGAATCACAAACGACTCCACTATTTCCTTAAGCATCTGTCTCTGATCACAGTGTGAGTCCACCAATCTTTTAATAGACTCCACAAGTGTTTTCCCTGGGTTAAAAAACTCATCAAAAGTAATATTAACTTGAAAAATGAGAAAGTTCACAGTGAGGCAGCTGTTGTATATAAGTAAAATATGAATGCATCCTGGAAAATAATGAGTTTTAAAGCTCTTCTTTATTCTTCAAACTGCTAAAGAATGAAAAGAGGGAGAAAGGGATGCCTTCTTATTTTCACCTGTCAAATACAGCTAATCTAATTTAAAAATTGATGTAAACTTGCCTTATTTGCTTATAGACAAAGCCACCAAAGTGAAATAAATAGGTAGAGCAATGAAGAAAAGATTTAAGACTAGAAAGAATACTAATGTGTGTCCCAAAATTCACGCAAGAAGTAATTTTGATAGAAAACACAGGTTTGTAATTAAAAATTGTAAATTTTTAATTGACTCATAAAGCATATAGTATAGGGTTATGTACGGAACAGCATATTGGGTAAATGGCCTCCAAGGCTTTCTTGCAATTTAGGCACAAAAAACTGGATTATCATGGCGCGATAGCGAGCACCATTAACTGTTATTGCCTGACCAGCTGCATTTTCAAAGAAGAATGGTCTGATGATGCCTCCAGCCCCAAATCCTCACCAAACAGTGACACGTTGTGGATGCATTTGTTTCTCAACAATCACCCGTGGATTTTCTGAACCCCAAATGCGACAATTTTGGCGATTAACCAAGCCATCAAGATGAAAATGAGCCTCATCGCTGAAGATGATCTTGTTCGGAAAATCAGCATCCACTTGTTGTTCCATAATCCAGTCAACGAACTCTATTCACTGTGCGTGGTCAGTAGGCTTCAGTTCTTGAGTCACTTGAACTTTGTAAGCATGAAGATGCAAATCTTTCATGAGAATACGCTGTACAGAGCTTCTCGAAATGTCCAGTTCTTGACCACAGTGCCGAATTGATGTCCCTGGACTCTCAGCAACACTCTCACGAACTGCTTCGATGTTTTGTGTTGAGCGACTTGTTGAAGGATGGCCAGAGTGTTTAAGATCACTAATTGATCCAGTCTCCCTAAATTTTTTAATTAATCTCTTCATAGTTGATTAAGTTAAATCAGTATTCTGACCATATTTTGTATGAAAATTGCGAACTGTAGCTGCCAAACCTTCATTATTTTAAAAATATTGCTCAACAATGAAAACACATTGTTCTTTCATGTAGTGCTCCATTTTTAATAACCCTGAACTGTCAGCTGTCACTCTGTCTTCTTTTTTCATTGGCTACACTTTACCTCACAAATGAAACAAAATTCAAATCTTGTGTGAATTTTGGGACACATTTTAGTAGTGACTGAGTTTAGTAGGAATGGGTTGTGGATGTGGACCCCTGGACAATCACATAGAAGGCTCATGCAGTGACAGGTTGAGTGCTTGCCTTGCAACCACGAGGTCTAGAAACAAATCCTGCCCCCACCCCCTCCCCGGCTCATGCAAACCCATGTGCTAAACTGCGGCACAACTGGTAACTGATGGGATGGCGGCGAAGGTTCTTGCCTCCTATGAAGGAGGCCACTAGTTCAGTTCCTGCCCCCTCGGCCCTACAGCCACCTGTGTGGAATGAAACTATGTCCCAACTAATCATGCACAACTATGGATACTGCTCTGGGCCCTCCCCCATCTCTCTGTCTCTCACCTTCTCTGAAACAAAATAAAATTTTAAATATTCTTTCTGTTTTCCTCTTAACATTTTTTCATATGATTTCTATGTTGACCTCCATCCTTTGTTCATCTGAACCACCTCTGCCTTCTGTTATTGTTCTCTTGCTTTAAATATGATATGGGGGGAAGCCGGATGGCTCCATGGGTTGAGCGCTCACTTTGCAACCCCGGGGAACTGAGGATTGAATCCCAGCCCCGGCCTGTGTGGACCCATATGCTGAACTGGGGAGTGCCCCCAGTTTGGTTCTCACCAGGGTGAGACCCCGGCCCAGTTCCTGCCCTGTGCAGCCCCGTGCCCACCTGTGGAATGAAACTATGTGGAAAAACCAATGATGTACAGCTGTGGAGACTGCTCTGGGTTCTCCCCTTTCTCTTTGTCTCTGTCTCTGTATCTCTCTCTCTCTGTCAAAAACAATAAAAATAAATCTTTAAATATGATATGGGATTGCTTCTCAGCCTTTTGGCTAAGATCAAGAGTAAATATAATATGGAGTATATTTTTTTCTTGTATTTTTATAAAATTTTATATCGCCATTAATTTTAAAAGACTATTTGGTCACTGCATATTTTTTTCATAAATACAACACTCTATTTCACCTGTTTTTCTTGAGTGTCATCAAACCTCAACAGGAAAAAAAGTTCTGGACTTAGTGGATTTGATACATTTATACCATCTGCAACCAGGTTATATATGAAGGAAATGGAATAATCAAAGAGGTGTTGCCAAGCAAAAAGCTCTGACAATCTGCTTTAATATGACGATAAAACTCATTTGAAATTAATATATTATTTGTATGCAAAATAGGGTTGCTTAGGCTCCTGAAAAGTTTATTTTCTTTCAATCCTGCTTATTCTATTAACATACCGAGCAAACTTTTTCCCTAGAGAGTGCCAAAGTAAACTTTTGCCTAGCTTGTGTCTGCTTTTCCATGATTCTCTGAATTAATAAGTTTACAAAGTTCTAAACAGATATACTGCCTGTTGCAGGATTCTCATCAGACTTATTTCTGCCTCACAATTGGGCCCTAGGTGCATTGAGATCTGTTAGTTTAGATGCCATATTCTGTATGGACGTCACTGATGTTTGTTAATAGCATTCAAGGCTCAATCAAATTCCAAGAGGCTCACCAGCTTGGGGATAACAATTTCTACTGATTTAAATAACACATCTGTAGGACCTGGCTGGGAATCATAGCTCCTTTTCCTCTATCCCTTCTCCTCTACCTCCATACTGGTCACAGTATTTCTTCAGACTAATGGCCCTTAAAGATACCAGCTCCTAATTTCGAAAACTTCAAATGTTACCTTATAATGAAAGAGCATCTTCTCAGAGATGATTAAGGATCATGATGGGAGGACATCTATCCTAGGTAGTTTCACCATAAACATCTTTGAAGCATTTTTGCTCGCATATTTTTGGCACATAACGACTTGGCCATAAGGCAATTTTGCCGTAAAAGGTAAAAGAATAAAACAAAACAAAAAAACAACAACAAAAACAAACAAACCAGGGACATTGTAAAGAACATAATGAAACATGAAAAAAATCTAGTAACAAAATTAGAAAGACTTCATTGTGAAAAATGAAAAATACACCATCTTTGAAGTCTTTTGCTCATAATACTACCGTATGTATATGTTTTGTGCATGTTGGTTTGTCTCCTTGTTCAGTATCACACTTTTTTTCTTTTCCACTTAAATCCTTTTTTTTTTTTTTACTTAAATTTCTTCTTTCATTAGGAGAGGTATCAGTTTCCTACTAAACAACCATTAGTACTCCTGACAACTGTTGTGAATTAGTAGCCTCTCTTTTATATCTGTCATAGCTTGGTTCACATTTGATTTTGACAGATGGTGGGTGGATGACTGGGCTTCCCAAAAATTTGCAAATTCAGATTTATCATTTTCTAGTATAGTCTGCAATCTGGTTAAGATTTATCTGACATAAAAATGGTAGGACTGCGAGAACTCTGTCAGTGGAGAAATGAAACCAAACGGACAACCAGTTACTTTGTGTTTTAAAGAGACATGGCTTTATTGGCCAATTAGTTGTGCTGTGAAAGAGAATGTTTGCGGCGAAAATGCCTGCAGCAAATATGTTTACAGTGATACTACCAGATATGGAGAGATTATCCTAGAGGGTCATACATACTATCAAGAGTGTCCTTAAAAGATAAGAGAGAGATTAAATACAGAGAAGAGGAGGCAACATGACCAAGGAGGCAGAGATGAATGCCACAAGACAAGGAATGGCAGCAAGGACAGCCACCAGAAGCTGGAAGAGGCAAGGAAGCTATTTTCCACAGCCTGAGTAGGGAAGACAGCCCTGCTGACATCTTAATATCCTATTTCTGGCCTCCAGATCTTTGAAAGAATAAATTCCTGTTGTAGTAAATGACTATAATTGTGGTAATTTGTTACAGAAGTCATGAGAAACTAATAAGTCCTCTTCCCTCATCCCCAGAGAACGTTGGAGCTAGGCTTAAAAGTAGGAGAGGGAAAAAGTAGCTGGGATTTTAGCTGCTTGCCTTACGGTAGTTGTTTGCTTCTGGTTTAGTGGAGAAAGGAAGGTGACCTGAGAAAGAAACCTGAAAATAAGACTCATCCATTGCTTTGTGACTTTGGGTACTTTACATCTCTGGCAGGACTATGCCTGATTGAGAGATTTTCAAATATTGTTTGCAGATTCCCCGACCATTTAATTCTTAATTTTAATATAAACACACACTTGTTGAATTATTTTAAAGTTATAATAGTTTTAAACACTCAAATTTGTTATATCTGAGATAGCAACACTTTGAAGACCAATTGTGTATTAAATTCTGCTGCGAGCTTAATTTATTTTGATGTCGACCACAGTATATTGCTTCCCATTCCCTCTCTATGTTTACTTCAGGGATTCTCAGTTGTGGTCAAGGGCAGACAACATAGAATACCCAATGGTTATTCTGTCAAAATAGCCTAGAAATGTAAGTCCACCTAGATATTTTGATTCTGTAGGTTTTAGTATTCTCTAGGGGATTTAAATAGCACAGAACAATCTGAAAAAAACAGTATAAAACATTACTCTTTTTGCCAGCCTTCTTCCAGACCATTCAACTGGTACTAATAATCTGACCTAAACATTTATCTTGTGAAACAGTGTGTTTTAATCAGTGAGCGTTGACGATCTTTAATTTCCTCTTTGATGTAAGTCACACATATGTAACTCTGTGCCCAGACTTGTCCTTCTCCATTTAATTGGTTTAGCTTCTCACTATCCATCCCTCTATATTGACCGTCACTATGGTCTTCTAACTAATCTCCTTCTGTCTAGCATTTGGTTTCACACTCACCATTCCTAAACAAAATTTTCTTTTCATGAATCCATTTAAGAAACAAAGTGCCAGGCAAGCCCATAAACCCCAGCCTGGAATTCAAGGTGGGTAAAATCCTAGCTGATCAATAAACTGAAGATGATTGGCTGATTTTCTTTCTTTCCCTTCCTTCCTTCCTTCCTTCCTTCCTTCCTTCCTTCCTTCCTTCCTTCCTTCCTTCCTTCCTTCCTTCCTTCCTTCTTTCCTCCTTCCCTCCTTCCCTCGGTCTCTCTCTCTCTCTTTCTTTCTCCCTTTTCTTTTGAAAAAGAAGAATGAAGAAAAAGAGAGAATGGGGAAGGGCATCCTGTTAACAATACTATGGGCTTGCCAGTTACCACTTGTGAACTGTGCAGATCTTTATGAACATCCCAGTGCATCCCAAGGACCTGATACTTTAAGAGATTCCTGCAAAACTCTATTAAGTGTATCAGTTCTGTTCACCCCAGTGTTTCAAAACCTGAAATGAAAAACATCAGTTAAGGTCAAGATTTTACATTTAAAAATAGTTAATCTCCACAAGCAACTAGAGAAATGATCTTGACAACACCGCATTTTTTATTTTATGTTTTGTCACAGCATTTATATATTATGTTTGGAGCTAGCACCTTATGCTCATTATGTTGCCAAATTCAATACTAATGAACAGTGAATCATAACCTACCTGCCAATCATGTCTCAGCCACAGGGGAGGATTGCCTTTTCGGATCAGGATGTTTCTAGAATTACAATAGACTGTCTTGGTTGAAAATAGGTGCCATCTTGTCAACTGAATCACATGTCAATACCTCTGGGTAGCCCAATAAGTTCTCCATGATCCAACCCACAGTGTTTGTTCTCCACTCCCTCTCAATACACAAACCCTTGGAATGTATAAATGACATGTGTGAAATCTAGTGTCTTTGATAAATGACGAGCATGAAATTTGCTCATGTTTACTCATCACTTTACCATGTACTTCACTGCTCTTCAAAATGTAAACGCCATCTAAAATTCGGGCCGATTTGATCAACATTTGTGCCAAGTCGTGGTCATAGGCTTTGTGAGCTGTTTAGACATTCATAAAATTGTTCTTCTGTGCTCTCCAGTGGTAGTGGAGGCAAGAGAAAATAAAGGTAGTGCTTACTATATAGTTACAATGAAGTTTGCTAGTTACTGGATTTCCAGTTCATTTTCTATAGTAAGTTGTATTAATTAGGCACATATAAAGAACAATAATCCCTTTAGTGGTTCGTTATCATGTTACTATCACTATCCAGTGCTGTTTTGAACCTATTCTCATCACACACAAAAAATTGGTAAATATAGTTGCCCTCGTATTTTTAAAGAAAAAAAGTATGCCAAACTTCTCCAACAATCTGGAATTTTATTCCATCCATATACATGCATAGTAACAACATTTGTTGAGAAATTATTTCTATCAGAAGTAGAACATTATCTTTGTGATCACCAGGTGCAGTATTGCTACTCTTATATTTAAATAGATCTTATATATGAATTAAATTCATACTTGCAGCATTGAGTTTAGGGTTTCAATTTAAACTGTGCCTTTCAAAAGATAAAACTGATTAATACTACCTCATTACTTACAATACTGCTTCCAGTAATTTTGTTCATTCTTTATAAAGTATTGCATTTAACAGCAAAGGTTTAAAAATTGAGACAGAGCTGCATCAGCGAAAGAAAATACAAGTACTATACAAGAAAAATTGCCATCTTCATTTAACATACATTTTTAAGATTAATAAAATGGACAGAAACGTACGGCTACATACAAATGCAAAGCCTAGTGACTAAGAGACTGTATCTGCTAAAATATAAAGTGCAAACAGAGCCTGATTATCCAAGAATTGAAATCTTAAGGCGAACTTATAGCATGTGTATTTAGAACATCTTTGCAAGTTATATTTTAGCATATACATATATCTGCAACAGCATATAAGAAGAAATCAAGATACACAAGTGCTTTTGAAGCTATTTCTAAAATGCTTTTCTGTATTGTTTGTGACTATTTTCTTTAAAAGCTACTATACAGTGCAAACCATATGTGCTACACAATACTATACAATAACATTACAAATGACTTTAATATAAAGTTTTTAAATAAAAATAACATAACCACAGCTATGAATACTGCTGGTAAAATAAATTAATTTGTTTTGAAAATGGCACCAATAATACACTTTACTAATGGACCGTAATGAAATTACACCTTAAGTCTTCAACTCAGCCATGATGAATTACTCCTGATTGCCCAGATGTAAATTCAAACAGCTTTTGTGTCTGTTGTTGTTGTTTTTCTGGACTGGGTAGAACAACATACTAAACACTGGTACCAAAGGTGACTGATGTTTATATATTTAGTGATTTCATTTGACGTGTTCCGCTGCATGTGATGAGCAATAAAACTTCTTGTGAGTTATAAAGTTTGAGAGGTTGTTGAATTGGATATCACACAGCCGGCAGTATTTCCCACTTGTTGGAGCCTGGGTGGAGCCATTGACACCTTTTGCTATACTAGACAACTGTTCCTCCGTGGAGGGAATGCCTGGTGAGACGTTCTCATT
This sequence comes from Craseonycteris thonglongyai, assembly GCA_004027555.1. Lineage (NCBI taxonomy): Eukaryota > Metazoa > Chordata > Mammalia > Chiroptera > Craseonycteridae > Craseonycteris > Craseonycteris thonglongyai. Next base: position 25,048 of record PVKE010021688.1, read on the forward strand.
TGTGGCTAACGGATTCTCAGAGATCCAAGAGGGAGACTTGTGGCCCTCTTCATGCTGAGGATTCTGGGTAATGTTCTCTTGCTGTGGGTTGGTGGCTGGTCTCTCATCTTGCTTCAGTCCACCGTTCACTATTACCATGCCTCTATTTTTGGGCAACAAAGGCAGGGCATCTTTCTTCGGCACCGCACACCCATTTGAGGAAGCCTGGCCTTTGGGAGATTCATTTTCTGCATTTGTGCTTTGCTCTATGTCAGCATTATGGATGACAAGAGAACCAGAAATATAATCACTTGGTTTTATTCCATAATATGGAGAAAGCTGGTCGGCTCCTTTTGCCTTCTTTATTGCTCCAGGGTAAAGGCATTGGGGAAGAAATAAATGTTTGTTTTCTTCTTTTGTAGCAATGAGCTGAGCAGCTTCACTGAAGACTTTCAGGCCTTGCAGGGTGGCTAAGTGCGATGAAAATAAGTTTCCATTGGGGGAAGGCTGCTTCAGATTCCCGTTTTTCTCACATTTTATTATGCTTCGTTCATAGCTGATATCAGGGCTGTTTCGTTCACTTTCTGGATTTGTGAAGGCTTTGTTGTCGAGTTGACCCAGGTCATTACGCTGATGGGCGGTGACAGGGCAGAAATTCTGCTTGTGAGCCAGGTAGTTTTCTACCTTATTGAAGCTAATCTTGCATACAGTGCACTCGTGGTAGTCCAGCAGCCTTTTGGGAGATGTGGTCGTCCGCTCAGACTGCGATAAACACTTTTTGCTGAGATCTATGGGCACGTCCATCTCTAAGCAGGAAACACTGGAAGGAGTGTCACATTTGGAGGCCGGAACACATTTGTTGATCGTCAGAGAAGTTTCCAAGTGCTTTGAGACAATTCCGGGGAAGATATCACATCTTGGGTGGTAGCACTCTCCTAGGCCTTCAGTGGGTTCTTGAGTGGAAGTACAAGGATTGCTGAGGTTGGCTACATCAAGAAATCGCTGTTGGACCAGTGGAGGCCGCTGTTCCTGTTCAGGTAGGCACATCTCATACATCTTCCTTCTCTTGCGTGTGCGCATGGTTCTCTGCATGGCAGGCACTTTGTTGGAAGCAGACCTCTTGAGTGGAGGGTCGTGGCGTGTAGCACAGTAATACTGTTTGTGGACCATGTATGTTTCGTGCCGGCTGAAGGTAATGTTGCAAGCTTCACAGGTAGTCTTATTTGGGT
>PVKE010021689.1:0-2500 GCA_004027555.1 Craseonycteris thonglongyai
TGTTCATTGCAGCACTGTTCACGGTGGCCAAGTCATGGAATCAACCAGTGTCCTCTGATAGATGACTGGATAAAGAAGTTATGGTACATTTATACAATGGAATGCTACTCAGTAATAAGAACAGATGAAATACAGCCATTTGTGACAACATGGACAGACCTTGAAAACATTAAGTGAAATAAGTCAGACTGGAAGAATCAAGAAATGTATGACCTCACTCATGGGTGGAATATAAAACTGAAAGTAATAAAGAAACAAAAACTCATGGACACATGAGTTTAGTGGTTACCTGAGGGTAAGGGGGATGTGGGTGGGAGAGCTGGCGCGGGGAGTAGGGAGGGGCATCAAATATATGGTGATGGAAAGGGAGCTGATTCTGGGTGGTGAGCACATAATGCACTGTATAGACTGTATTATGTAGAATTGTACACCTAGAAACAATATAATTGATATCAATCAATGTCACCCCAATAAATTTAACAATTAAAAAAAATGAACCTAAAAACCTTCAAAAAGAAAAAGAAAATAAATCCTGACCTTAGGAATTTGTGGTTTAGGGCATTTGAGACAAGCACTTAGATAATTAAAGTACAATGTAATGTGTGACTAGTGTCACAAGAAATCCACAGAGAAAACACTACAGGAGTGCTCAGAAGACAAGGAGAGTACTTGAATGGAGAGTCTTATAATCAGCCATTCCACTCATTCTCTGAGTGGTTTTTGATCTAGTCTCTTGGTGTGGCACTTTTTCTCTGATGCAGAATTAGGAAAAGATAGCTGTTTTAAGTACAAAATATGTGAATAACTGAAATATGTGAATAACGTAGATTCTGTGAATTGATGTCTTAATTTTAGGTGGTGAATTTTCAATAAATAGACCACTTTCAATGACTGCAATGTATCCCTATCTAGGGAGAATGCAACTACAGCTGCTTGATAATCATTCTTACTAGTCCACTTTGGATGACATCAACCCAGACAAGAGGACTCGATCCCTCAAATGTGTCACATAATGCATAATAAGAACTACAAGCAGATTAGTGTTGGAGATAAAGGTAAACAAGCCAGAGGAAATGTCTCCCTTTTGTCCTGGAGGTTGGGGCAGAGAGTTGCCAAGTCTGTATCATCAGCTACATTTCTCTCCTTAAGAAGAAGCAAATACTATTCTATGATTCAGACTTTACTTGTTATAATTATTTCCAGCATTATTCACTTCCCCAAACCTACCCGAGCACCTAACCAAGTGTTGTATTGAAGAACTAAAAGTGTCATAAAATGTAGTTTATGAATCTGAATATTATAAGGGCGCGTCTTCATGACTCATGATCAAAGAGACTTTTCCTAGCGGACAGTCGTCCTGAACCCAGCCCCACCGAAAGTGGGGAAAGCAACATCTTCATGAAGCAAACTCTGGCTGCAGATTTCTTACCATTTTAGCCCTTCTTCAAAATTTCCTTCCCCCACAATACCCTCCTGGAATTCCGTCTGGGTAACAGCTTCCTTTCGAGTGGCACGGAGTGTATCTTTCCAATGGTGCATGGAGGATATAAGCTTATAACACCCATTACCATTAATGGGAGTTATCCACGTAAATCCCCTCACATCGATTAGAGAATAGGCCTCTTTTGATTTTAGAAATCTTTCTTGTGAGGATTTCCCCTGTGTCTAGTATGGGCATATAAATGGCCGTTTTATTGTATTAAATATGTATCACATCCATCATTTTTAATGCTGTGCTGTGATGAAGGCTTCTCAGTGCTGGGATCAGTTCGGAAAATATTTAAACTTGGCAGCTAAACAAGCGTCAGCTAAGAAAGCCTAAGGGTCCCATTCAGAGAAATATTATCTACCTTTTATGCTTGATTAAAAACAAACAAACAAACCTGAAATTACTCAGGAAAAAAGTGTGGATAACATTGTTTTTGACAAAATTACAGGCTTTTAATATTCATTAGCTGTGACGTTTCATTATTCAATCACAGAAATCTGTATACAAATTGAGAGAGAGAGAGAGAGGCATTGCTGCCTGAAATCCACAATTTTGTTCATAACAAAATAATAACTATAATAGGTCAACTTAGATTCTGACCCAAGGTAGCTGTGTTGTATGACCTCTACACAATTGTCTCTTCCCCCAATTCATGTAGAAAAGAAAAGAAATCCACATTTTCTACTGTTGATATTATATGGGTTGTAACTGCTGCTGGAGAGTGCCTCTTTGCAAGACTCCTAAAGCAGAAACAATGTAACACATTCTAGGTTGCAGACTGCAGGCATAATTGACCCACTGACTATTTTACTTCGCCCTTAGAGGACCATGCTGTCTTGGGTTAACCACACTCTCTAGCACTCCCTCTTGTATTATGCATCCCTCTTTTCACACATATCTCTTTTTACATAGGAAGTACCGTAGCTTTGGAACCAGACCATGCAGATTGGGTCCTAACACTGATTATACAAGATGTATGACCCTACACACTCTACTTCGGCTCCTTGATTC
>PVKE010021689.1:5000-26244 GCA_004027555.1 Craseonycteris thonglongyai
AAGCACTTGCTTTCTTTTCTATGTAAGAAGTACAAAACTTTCGACAGACAAGAAACTGTGCTTTAGAAAAGATTAAAGCCTGTAATTATTTTAAATTGTCTATTAATATGCAATATGTTGCTCTTTAATATGAATAAGGTGTAGCAAGGCATTTGAGTCATTAATAGGACGCCCACTTGTGCCTCTGTAGTGACGGATATTGTTTTTATGTTTTTTTCGGAGAAGAAGGTGCCGCAGAGGACCGGCTGCTATGTTTCCAGACCACTGTCTCAAGCGGGAAAAAATCTTTAAAAATTTATTGAAGACGAGGTGAAAAACCAAGTCAATAATAAATCAAGTCAATAAAAATAGGGTTGGAAACAGTATTTGAAGGTTTTTCTCGATCTTTTCCCCCCTTATGGAAGAAAAAGGGGAGCACATCGTTCAAAAATTTGTTACTGGCATTTGTGAAAAGCACAATAAAAGTACTACATATGGTGAGAAAGAAATTAAAGCATCAAGGGGTCTGTGGACATATCAGAAGAGAATGTCAACACACACAGCACCAGTGAACCCACCAAATGCAGATTAAAAAAAATAACACTGTGCAGGCTCGCACCCCATTAATGACAACAACGCTCTATGCCACGTTGTGCTGCAAGTGGCTGAAACAGCAGGTGAGTTTGGATTTGCTACATCTAGGTGCAGTGGAGGTGGGATTCCGTTGAGGTTCCTGTTGTGGCTGTTAATTCCCATTCTTTTGATGAGTCCTGGATTCTCAATAATTTTGGATAACCATCATAGCTCCACATAGGCCCTTGTTTTGAGAACAATATAGAAATGAAGTGCTTACTGTGAATTCCTAACCCATAGACATGGGAAACACTTAGAAACACTGCTGTTTATTTCAAGAGGTGTAATCTGAGCTACATAGATATACTTAGCAGCAATCAGGTACTCATTTTCCTAATTCACAATGATTTTTGGATTATCACAATTATTTTTTTTTAACTGAGGGAAGTATGTGTTATTTTATCACATGACATTTCTTTGAAAAATCTTTCTTGTCTCGATGTGGACCTTAATGCATTATGCAAAACCCAGGGATTTAGATTTTTGACATTGCATACACTCACAATATATTCTAAGGGGAGACATTATATGCTAACTTCTTGTGAAATCCTGTAGCAGCTGCTTGGTTAATATAATATATTGAAAAATATTTATGTACTTTGTTTTCTTTTCTGTCAACCCTGGTATCTTACAAATTTTTTTTTCAAATGGCCAGTAGCTAAAGTAGTGACTTTAGTTTGACTTAATATTATGCCACATTGACAGATGAAAACTCCTTCTAAAAATGTCATTTGAGTGCTCGACTAATTTGCATTTAGCTCGAAAGCTTTTAGTGCTTTGCACATTCACATTATAAACATTTGGGTGAACATTAATACCCCAGCTAAACAAAAATGCTATTCACTCCAACCATTTCTTCCACTACATAAAAACTATAAACGATTCTACCAAAAAAAAAAAAAAAAGAAAAGAAAAGAAAAAGAAAGAAATGAATGCAACTCGAAAATCAATTATAGTAACTATTTAGAAATGTAAAGGAAAGGCAGTAAAAAAGTGACAAAAAAATCTTTAATTGTAGAGAAAATGTGCATCTTTTTTCCCCCAACATGTGAATAAAATGCATTTCCTTCTTTAACAATCACGGTTACAATAGATCTATGCATCTCACAGGAAAAAATTGACAATTTGATTATGACTTGTACTTTTTGCTGGGGCCATGAAAGTGGTTTATGTTTGAAATGTATCAGCTGGAAAGTACTTATTACTCATAAACGCTCTGCTATTTCACTTTCTGCAAAGTGAGCTGTTAACAGATACAATTTGAGCAGAATAGCCAGAGGAGGCCTTTTGATATGCAGAAGAGCTGACCCGCGTGCTGAGCCTTTAATTGGGTTTTTAATTTTCCAGGCCATCTGACAATATCAAACATGATCCCAGTGCTTGAAATGTTGATTGGAGGCTAAGAAGGATGTACTGCAACATGGAATTATGGAGAGAAAGAGGGAAGAACTCAGGTAGAGAGTAAGACACAGAGAGCCAAATCATTCGCCTTGTGATTTTTGCTGGTTTTAGAGAATATTTTCAAACAGTTTAGCGTTTAATTTTAAGTGATGAACATCTGATTATTTTGTAGTTATGACCAAGATGTTTTAAAATATTTCTAAGTCTTACGTCTTAAGCTTCTTAGCTAAACAGATCTGCTCAAGTGAATCGGAATCCAAAAGAAGCATTTTGCAATTTAGCATGTTTTCTTAAGCAAACCTGCCAAAAGGAAGAAAGTGGTTGTTGAGAAAATTGTTAATTTGTTCATTGGATGTTTGAGAATCCCTTCAACCACAATGCTTCTTTTCCAATTATGAAGTTCTCATTTTTATACAAATTTATCATGTTAAAAACTGTCATTTTATTCAATGTAGATGCTCATTTATAGCTATCAAAGAGCTTGCAAAAGAGAAGCATACAATTTATTTTGGCTTTGGACAGCTTATTCAGTAAACATTTTTTTATTTGCTCATTTGTAAGGATAAAGAGAAGAATAAAATCTAATTTATTATTTTATTGGAAGTCAGTATCAGAGTGATGCAGGACTGTGGATTTAAGAAATCCGTAAATCTTTTTAATAAAGGCCTGGGGAATTATTAGTAAGGACAAATGAACAATGCCTGACAGTCACATATCTAAAAGAAAAACACAATAATCTCATTAAAAAATTACTAACAGAGGCTCACAGATGTTAATAGTTTAAGTAACAAAGGACACACAATATCAGAAAGTAGATTATCTTTTTCGTCTTTTAGAATTTTGCTATCAATTTAACTTATTGAGCATATCAAAATAATGAGTTTCAGTTTTCACTCAACAATCCTGTTTTAGTAATAATAGGCCATTCAGAATACATTTTTATATAGTAAATAATTATAATTTAAATACAAAGAATTGTTAAATCTATTAAAGCAAGAGGCTTATATGAAAATGATATTGAATTCTGCAACATAAGAACTGTAAGGAAGATTGCCCTGAACCCAACCAAATAATAGTTTCTAATTACATTCTGAGGGAGATATATGTAATTTTATATATACTTAAATAAAAATATTTTGGATCTTGAAGGCTATAATTTAGAAATTATTTAGGAAATTATTTAGAGATATTTAGTAAATTCATTCTCAAGGATTAGAATTTTAATTTTTTATGCTCACTTCATCTCATTATCTTTAACAGGGAATGAAGGGATCTTTAACAGGGAATGAAGGGATTTTTCACTTAAATGAAGGTCAAGAACAAGTCCACTAAACATGGAAGAGGGTTTTGCTTTAAAGAAAGAAAAGCAGTTACAAAATATGACCTAATAATCTTACATACTGACAGCATAAGTGACTGGCATCAGTTTAGACATATTCAGTGCTTTTTCAGATACTTTGTTTAATATGCCAAATTATGCCATGCAACCTGCTGTATCACATCATAGTAAATATTACCCATTTGGATCAAAATTAAGAGAGAGAGTTTGCACACTTAATTCTTTAATCTTTCACTTGAGCCTCTTAAATGTTTGTGTTCTGAAAGCTGCACACTTCCTTAAGTTGTAGTAAATATTCAATTATGTCCATTTTGTACTCGAGAAAATGAAGGCACTTAGAGCTTACTGATCAGAATAATGTTTTCAAATGTGTTAACACAGCTAAGGAATTTTAAATCCTGGGCTGAGACTCACTGGGCACACTGCCCGACAAAGACCTCAGCAGTGAGAATCCGAATCCCAGCACACTGTGGGAATTTAGTCAAGCCTCTGATTAGCACTCTTCCTGCATTTACCTACATCAAAATTCAAGATGCAGTGGTTTAAATTTTAGGTGCAGCTTCTTTGATTGAGGAACCTATGGGGAAACTTAGGAATGCTTTTCTGGGTTTAGACAGAGACATTGTATGCTTTAATATTATAATGATTTAAAATATAAAATGCAGATAAAAATTCCACATCACATTGAATCATATTCAAGATAGTGGTCAAACGACATAGTGAATTTTGCTTAGGGTGGTTATTTGCCAAAGCAAAAATTTACTTAAATGCTTATATGATTTATACATTAAAATCCATTATATAACCTGTAAAACAACATAAGTTTAATATTTTATATCTTCACTTGTATTCTAAAAAGTCAAGTCTTTAACTATTTCATCCCTTTAAGTTGTGGGTTGTTGATACAACAAAAGAAAGACTGTAAAGTAAAACGAGAAGAAACAGTTTTCAAAAGCACCAAGCCATTAAGAGAGAGAGAGAGAGAGAGAGAGAGAGAGAGAGAGAGAGAGAGAGAGAGAGAGAGAGCTCTATTCAAGGCATATGAAGCCATTTAGATAACTTGTACCTTGCATTTGTGGGGAAAAAAATTTATTAGAAACATTTTTTATATAGATCTTGTTTCTAATATTAAAATATTCTTAATGTACCAAAGTTTTTTGTAATGAATTTACATGGATGGTTACTGATAGATGAATTAGTTGAAGGGTTTATAAGTTTATTTTTGGACCAGAAGAACCGTAATAGGATCTAACAAGAATCATTCTACAGATAGCAGAATCTACCTTGTAGACATAATTTAAATAACCTTAAACAAAATGTAGCCATTCTTACTCCTGGCAAACTACTAATGAAAACATGGGGATGACTCACATTTTCTCCAGAATCCTCTGGACAATTAGGAAGGGGGAGAAGGTACAAGAGGATGTGGATAACAGTTTGTCCATGTGTGCACTCTAGCCAGAAAAGAAGATGTAACATTGAAGAAGCATCAACTATGTGCGTTTATATATGCTTCCCCATTTGATTTTTTTTTTTTTTTTTTTTTAATTTATTGTTAAATTTGATGAGGTTACATTGGTTGGTAACAATTAGACAGTTTACAGATGTACAAGTCCACCTTTTTTTTTTTTTAAATTATTTTTCAGGAAAGTTGGGATGGCTCAGCAGGTTAAACACTCACTTTGCAGCTCTTGGGACCGAGGATCAAATCCCGACCCTGGACTGTGCAGACCCATATGCTGAACTGTGGTGTGCTTCCCTTGCAGGAGGCTCCAGTTCGGTTCTCACCCCCCAGTTTGGCTTCTGGCTCGAGGGGGCATGCCTCTCATGTTGGAGGCCCCAGCCCAGTTCCCACCCTGCGTGGCCCCCACCCACCTGTGTGGAACAAAACCATATTGAAAATTAATGAAGTTCAACTATGGAGACTGCTTTGGGCCCTCTCCCTTCTCTGTCTCTCTGTCTCTGTCGAAAATAATAAAATAAATCTTAAAAAAAAAAAAAATTACTTTTCAGAATAGTTTTAGATTCACAGAATAATTGAGAAAGAGTGCAGAGAGTTCCCATTTACTCTGAACCCTGTTTCTCCAATTATTAACATCTACATTAGTATGGTGCATTTGCTACAATTATTGAGCCAATATTGATACGGTGTTATTAACTAAAGCCCTTACTTAATTGAGAGTTTTTAGTTTTCCTCATATGTCCCCTCCCCCCCATTTTTTTTTCAGGATCCCATCCAGGATATCACATTGCATTTATTTGTCGTGTCTCCTTAGGCTTCTCTTGGCTATGACAGTTTCTCAGCCTTCCCTTGTTTTTGATGACCTTGACATTTTGAGGAATATGTAAGTCAGGTATTTTGTAGAATGCTCCTTCATTGGAATTTTTCTGTGTTTTTCTAAGATTAGACTAGAGTGCACCACTGATTTTAATCACAGTTCTATTGGGTTGATATTTTACAAATGAGGAAACTGAACTGAACACAATTGGAGTAAATTAACCACCGCTCCAGAGTAGTAAGAACTCTGTGAGACCTGTGTGTGTTCAGCTACACCATATTGTTTTTGCAGCTATTATATTCTTATTTTTATATATGCCCTATATTTATTTTATTGATAGCTATAGGGCTTAACTTTTTTCTTCTGTGAGAAGTGTCTGTTCACCTAGTTTGCCAAAGGAAAAATGAATAAACAGGTAAATAAAAGCACATGGGCATACAAAATCAGTTTGGATGTTTAAATAAACAGCTGAGCTCATGATTCTTTGGATGTTAAAATAGCATCCCTTCAGCTGACTCCACTAGCTATTTTTTTAAGGTCAAGTTAAAATAGCTAAAACTATTTAACCATTTTCCCCATTTATTCACCCAATTCAAAGTAGGCCAAGCTCCAGGGTAGACCTTTATAGATAAAAAGCTATTTCAGGAACCTGTTCCCTTAGGCATTACAACTGACTTAGAGTTCTTAAGTGATCAAAGGCACAACTCTAAGAATTTAAAACCAACCAACAACCTGGGGGTGTAGTGGTGGGAACGTTTGCTTCATTTTGGGTACCACTTTAGCCAACCCTCCTGCCATATCCTCAAATAACCAGTTCCATAACTTTTGATCAATGAGTTATGAATGTAGATAAAACATGAATGAGGGGATGCCAGGATAGCTCAGTGATTGAGCACTTGCCTTGCAATCACAAGGTCCAGGGCTCGATTCCCAGCCCTGGCCCATGCAAACCTCATATGTTGAACTGCTGTGCAGCTGGTAACCACTGGGATGGCTTGGCAGCAAAGGCTCTCGACTCTCATGTGGGAGGATCCCAGTTCGATTCCCACCCCTCACCACGCCACATCCACCTGTGTGGAATGAAACCATTTCAAAACTAATAATGTAAAACTATGGAGGCTGGTCTGGGCATTTCCCCTTTCTCTCTCTCTCCCTCTTACATCCACTCAAAACAATAAAATAAATCTTTGAAAAATACCACGAATCAGATTTGTCCTCTGAGAGATGACTTTCAGGTTAACACTTTTGCAGATACAGTATTGTCAACATGATTTGCCCAAGGACAGACCATTTGTAGTTACATATGATAATAGAGCTTAGCTAGGGAATTACTGAAATTCACAGATATCTAATTCCACTCTAGGTTAATTCAATCTACCTCAGTGTGTATGGTTTTGCCATCAATATTTCTAGATTGAGAACTACTATATCCATTAGAGAAAAAAAATCCCAATTATATACTCTGCCATAACATCTATTATTGATGTACATTGAACTAACTGAAGACATGCCAGTTTTCATATGTGCAAAAATAAATAACAAAAAAGTACCCCTATCAAGAAGCGATGGGGGATTGAGTAGTAATCAAACATACAGAATAGGGGCTATAATCAAGGTAGCTACAAGATGCCAAGGGAGTGCTTTTGAGTGAGTACTGTGCAAAGCATCAAGGATGTAAGATGGCCGTTTGAACTGGAGATACCATCTTGCTAAAAAATATGTGGAAAATTATATAACCCCTTTAAGTTTGGTTTTTCATTAAGAAAAAAAGGTCAGACTGCATTATATCTAAGGTTCATTAAATATGTATTCATAGAAAAATGCTGTTGGGTGCTAATTATTTCACAATGCCCCTTGAAGCACTATCAGATACATGGTTAAATTTTCAAGTTGGGCAAAGTTTGCTATCTACGTAATTAACCACCATTCCTAATAAACAAAAATGTTTATTCCCACAGATACATGCAAATTGGTCATTTTTTTCCAATATTGTTGCTGCATAACCAACTATTCCAAAATGTAGTGGATTAAAACAACACAATTAAAATCTTGTGATTTTTTAAATCACAAATCCGCAATTTGGGCAGAGTTCAGATGACATCTTATCTCTGCTTCATTTATTATCATCTAGGGGCTGGAGGATGGAGGCTAGAATCACCTAAGGCTCATTAATTCCTATGTCTGGTGGTTGACACTGGGGCTTAAACTACTGAGAAACTGAAGCAGCCTCAGGCTCCTTGGGCATCTTCTATCCCTATGTGGTCTTTCTACATGGTCTTCAACATGGAAGTCCATGGCTTGAGGTAGGTGTGTGTGCTAGGAAAGCCAGAATATCTATATCACATTTTCATACCCAGTCTCAGAAGTCATTTCCATGTTATTGCCATAACATTTTGTTGTTAGAAGTGAGTCAATAGGGCCAACCTCTATTCAAGGTGAGAAAAATTAGATTCCACTTTTTTATGGTAGAGGTAAAAATGTTTGCAGACCACCATAATCACCAAATAGTACAACTTTATACATGATAATATTTCATTTTGAACACAGGGTTTCTTTTGACCCTTTAATTAAAAAAAATTTATAGTAGTTGCCAAAGTCAGTCAATATATAATTAATATTAAGAACTATTCAAAAGAAATAATAGCTGCTTTCCTATGATGATAATTCCTGGAAGAGTTAAAAGCCAGTGAAATATACCTAATGATATTTATGTAGTCCCTATCTATATGCATTACCATGTAGTCACTATCACACTTCATATACTTTATCTCATTTAATCAATTCAACAAGTACATAAAGTAGGTACCTGTGTAATTCCCATGACAGAGGTTGACATAGGTGAAGGAATTTTCCCAAGTTCAAAAAGCTAGCAAGGGTAATACCAGGGATTTTCACCAATTAGTTTTCACTTTAGAGACCAAAGTCTTAATAGTCATACTAGCCTACAATAACAACAGTTGCCTAACTATTCTGGATGATGATCTTGCCCATATTATTTATACAAGTAAAACTTCAATCCAAAGGGTATAGAATTTGAAATAAATTGATCTTAATTCTTGTTTCACCCCCAAATTTGGTTCATAGTTTGTATTGTGACCCAGACTGTTCATTTGCAAATTTGGAAGCTTGGTATAAATTGAATCAAGTAAAATTTATACTCAACCTTGACTTCCTAAGCTTAAAAATATTACTAGAGCTTTCTGTAAAAGGCCCAATAAAAGTAGGTAATCATGAATTTCCTGTATTTTCTGACAGTGGGAAACCAAAGCACCTTGTTGTCCACACCATGTGATCCATATCTGAGCCTGAGTGGACGATGGAAAATCTGTAAAGAACCCATACAACTTGGTTTGAAATGAGAATGTTCCCCTTTAAATATATTCCTTTGTCTACTCTGCATGGTGCTTTGTCAAAAATGACTATCATTCACCAGTCTTGTTTTTACATATCCCTATGCATCTCATGAAAGTAGAGGTGATGTAAACAATGAAGAGGGAAAAACTTTCTGGGAAAAGCACTCCCCTGTGCTCCACTCCCCACTCCTCTACACATTATTAATCATGTTAGCAACAACATGCTTTTCCATTCAGGACTGCTGCAGTCTCTATCCAGGACAGGGAACTGGGTATTTCCAGAGACCCCTGCTGTGAGGCAAAGGAAGCAGAACCTCTGTGTGTTCAGCTGCCTAATTAGGTCATAGGACAGCGAGGCAAGGAAGAAATAAGGGGTCAGGTGAGGTGGAGATCAAGTAGTAAGTCTGTAGCAAAGGACAAGGGAGAAAGGGGGAGAGTTGAAGAAAGGAGGCAACAAAGGTGGAGGGATGGGAGAAACAGAGTCCTAGATTTAAAAACCATTTGAATAGTTGAACCACATAAGAACATAGGTTTTCTTTCTAACTCTGCATACAGCTTCGGTTCAACATTTTAACTCAGAAATATATTCTGGCCCAAACTATATCCTTGCTATGCCAATTTAGAGATCAAGAAACCAGTGGCTTAGATATCTTCTTTACTTCCTATGCTGTCCCTATATCCTAGAATCAAATAATATGTGATTATTTATGATGAAGACCCTCAAGCTATTCATTCGGTAAACTATATGAGGTCTTTAAAATATGCAAAAGTTCTAGAAACATGAAGATGATTACAGTTTACCTTGTTTCTTCTAGGTGAGACAGACAAACATATAAATTGTGATTAGTGTGATTAACGCTATATAGTACAGATGTCCCCAACTGTTTTGGCACCAGGAACTGGCTTCATGGAATTTTTCCACAGACTGGGGTGGGGTGTTCCGGGACGATGTAAGCACATTACATTTATTGTGCACTTTATTTCTATTACATTGTAATATATAATAAAATAATTATACAATCTAATGGAGCTGCTGATCTGACAGGAGGCAGGACTCAGCGGGTAATGTAAGTGATGGGAAGCGGCTGTAAATACAGATGAAACTTCGCTCTCTCACCTGCTGTTCATGTCCTGCTGTGGGACCTAACCCCTAACAGGCCACAGACCCATACCAGTCTGTGGTCTGGGGTTGGGGACCCCAGCTATAGTAGGTGCACACACAATAGCAGACTGGGTAGGAGTACACTGAGGCTGCTAGAGAAGGCTCTTCAGAAGTGAACTGGATTGTAGAGGATAGAGCAAGTGTTCTCTGGGAGAAAAGGATTCCATGGACAGCTCAGTTTGTGGAATTACACACAGAACAGAGTACATTGGGGTATGAGGTGTAGTTTGGGGTTTCAGGGACTAAGGGTATGTGGCATGGGCAGTAGGCTAATAGGAATGTCCAAGCTGGGAGGAGCCTTGCATCTGTGCTTGGGGGGTGTTAGCTTAGCACCATATTTACTAACTCACATTGCATATAATACCCCAGGGGAAACACTGAGTAAATCTAAAACTTATCTTTTCAATGCCTCAAGTTTTCTCATCTGCAAAATAGGGATAATTATTTTTTATTTTTGTTCCTACTGTCAATACTAATGTATAATTTTATTATTGCTTTTCCGTACTATATTTTCTGTCTTGCTCCGACTTCAATCTCTCCTTCTTAAAGAACATTTTTGTGTCATTACTAGATTAAAGACAAACACAACAAAGAATAATAAAAATACATTATCATTCATCTTCAAAGCTCTCCATTTCCCAAAGGATGAAGTCCAAACTTCCTGAAAAGGCAGTTTAGACTTTCCACCAACTGATTCCAACCTGATGTTATTATTTCTTTTATTGTTAAATTTATTGGGGTGACACTGGTTGGTAACAATTACATAGTTTCCAAGTGTACAACTCCACATTACATTGTCTACGTATTGCATTATGTGCTCACCATATTTTATATTCCAATATACCCCATACTTTTGCTTTCTTAGACTGTGTGGCCTACTACAATATTTATTTGATATGGTCCCCCCATCTGTGGTATTCTCCTCTCTGCCAACATCTCCTTATTTAGTTTTTAAGACCCAGCAAAATGCCATTGAGTATAGTAAAAAACAACATCTTTAGCTTCTGAGTTCTAAAACAGGCATCGTGCAATCACAAGTGCTTCTCAGAGCCCTTCCTCATTCTGCTACTGCCAGTTTCAAGATTTTAGCAAGACACAATCTTCTTAAAGCCCTAGTGTTTTCACCAATAAAATAGGAAAATATGAGTAATAATACCTACTTCACAGGATGGCTGCATGATTTAAATGAGAGAAAACATGAAGAAAACTTTTATAAATTCTGCAAGTGTATGTCAATGTGAGTAACAGCTTGGGTTTTCAAAGGAGAATGGAAAAACAAAAAACAAAAAACTTAACAAAAAAACAATTGCAAACAATGTTTAAGTTCCCAGAAGGCCACGTAGCCACTCTGATTACGAACACATCCCCAAATCTAACTGTAATGGGTTTGTCTCTAGAATTGTAGTAACATTAATACCGGTAATCTCTACATCATGGAGTTGTAAGATGATTCAAATGAAATAATATATGTGAAAACCATGTGAAAAGTACAATATTCTATGACTGCACAAATATTAGTTATCATAATTTGTTTTGTAAGTTACCATGACTGTTCTCTGTCCTAAACAGAATTATTTATGTACACTTTTTATAAGATATATAAAATTGTAAGAAATGTGAAGGTCAGCAGAGGTTTTAATCATGCTTTTTCTCCCACAGAATAAATCAGTGAAGCTCATAAGATCAGTGTATTTCTTATCAAAGCAACTATGCTTATGTTCGGTGAGAGAACAGTCCGTTTGGGGGCAGGGCTGCATTCTAGAATCTTAGCATGCCTTCTATCTCTGGGCATTGTTACCTATGTGGTAGTGTAAGTGACAGCCTCACTTATCTTTTACATATATTTTAGTTTCAAACATCTGAATCATTAGGGGAAAATTCCTTTGCCCTTACTCATCCTTATCAGTACAGTTCTTCCTCTGATTTCCATAATCACAATTTCCCACGTTGCTATAGTTGCAGCTCTCATCTTCATGCAATGTTCCCCCTCCACTATCTAACCCTGCGATGTACCAGTATTTTCCTCTACATTATAACTTACTGGAAAAATTCAATTTTCACATCTGTCTGGTGGGTTTTGACTGATATTCTGCTTCCCTATGTCGACATTACTGGGAACTCCATGCATGTAAAACTGAATAGCTCAGAATAAAAACCAAATGTTCAACTTCAGCTCTAACATGAGAAGCTTCTTTTTCTATAGCACAATTGTTTTTGAAAACTATTCCTATCACTCAACACCTTTTCATTTCTGCATGGACTACATGAACAATTATTGCTTATGTGGATATACTTTGGGGTCATTTTTAATTGATTAATGTTATATACTAAATGGACAGTTGGTTTTAGCTAGTATTTGTTTTCAACAAATGGTACTATTTCTATCCAAAATTTACAAATTAATGACAAGCCTGGCATTGTAGTCTAATCTGAACACCCCTTTACAACTTGACAAATAAGAATTATGTCAGTGCCAGGAAAAAACTGAAATGTAGTCTTTGCACAGAACTGGTGTCATTACAACTAATAGCCTTGCAAAAAACTCTGTTGGTGATTTATTTTGTGAAAGTCATAATAAATAGTAAGAGCCATAATTTTGCTCCTCATGTCCTAGAAGAGGGTGAGGTGCCTGAGAAGAATCTTTTACAACTTGATAAACTTTTGTTGCGTTTTTTAAAACAAGACAAATCAGTTGCATTTGAATACTTAAATAGATGATTGTTATTGTTTATCATCATAGTTACCTACAAGATATTAAATCAAGGTTTCTAGCTGACAGAGTCTACTACACATGATATGCTGAATTCTGAACCTTTGAGTGTATATTTCAAATGTGGCTAAAATTAGGGGAGAAGGAATAGAGAGAGAAATGAATAATTATTGAGCATCTGCTATGTGTGTGACACTGAGCAAAGAGACTCCATCTCATTATTCCAGCTCTCTTCTAAACATCCTGGTGAAGTAGCTGGTTTTTCACTTTACAGATGAGTACACTGAGACTCAGACTTTAGATTTTTCAGATTGCAAAGCCCAAGCTCTTCCAACCTCAGAAAATAGATGAACCCGATGAATTTTTCCTACACAAGTTCAAATCAAAGAGAGAACTTTTACTACAAAAGAAGGTGTATGCAGTCTTGAAAATGTTTTTGGTCTTGACCACATATTAAGTAATAATATCTTAAAATCTGTGAAATCAAGATTTCTCCAGTTAATAGCATCTCAATAAACAGACATAGTATATTAGGTGAAGAAACCCAGTCCCCTGATATTTTAAAAGAATTACTGGATTAATAATGTCATTAATCCCAAGAAAATGTTGATTCCATTTATCACCAGATGCATACAGACAAATGACATTCAAAAAGTGAGTCTTGAATGAATTCCTGTGGCAGAGAGTGTAGAAAGAATGGTATTATAAATGTGATATGAACATGGGAGGAAAGGGATGAGAAGGATCCAAGAAGGGCAAACCACAGAGAAAACAGGGTCAAAGAGAACTTTTTTTTTTTTTTTTTTTTTTTACCTCTGCCAGCTATTTTGTGGATGAAGATACTAAACCCCGAGGTTTGCAGTTGAACCACTTCTCAGAGCAGGTTAGCTTTAGGCTTGGATTTGGAATTCAAACTCTTATCCTCGAGGAAGAGACAATTGATCTTTGCTGGTTTTAAATATGCTACAACGTTATGTTAGAAGAGAATTGTATTTTTTCTAATTGCTTGTGAGTTTAAAGCCAGAAGAAGGTCTTTGGGGACTGAAGTAATTATGAAGCTGATGGTCCTAGATTAAATTAGACTAACCCTGCATGGAGAGTTGGACTACTGCGGGCATTGAAAATGTGATATTGGGAATGCCAGGATGGCTCAGCAGGTTAAGCATTCATTTGCAGCCCCAAGGTTCGAGGATCAAATCCTGGCCCAGGCCCGTCTGTGTGGTGCACTAGGGTGCAACCCCAGTTTGGTTCTTGCTGGGGTGAGCTGCCCATGTGGGGGGCCCCTGATTTGGCCCCCAGCTCATGGGCATTCTTCCCATGCAGGAGGCCCCTGGCCCAGTTCCCACCCTGTGGAGCCCTTGACCA
This sequence comes from Craseonycteris thonglongyai, assembly GCA_004027555.1. Classification (NCBI taxonomy): domain Eukaryota; kingdom Metazoa; phylum Chordata; class Mammalia; order Chiroptera; family Craseonycteridae; genus Craseonycteris; species Craseonycteris thonglongyai. Next base: position 19,222 of record PVKE010021689.1, read on the forward strand.
CCTGTGTGGAATAAAACTATGTTGTAAACTGATGACCTACAACTATGAAGACTGTTCTGGGCCTCCCCCTTCTCTCTGTCTCTCTGACAAAAACAATACAATAAATCTAAAAAAGAAGAAGATGTGATATTCTTCCTCTTCCTACTACTATTACTATTTTTCTATAGGTAATGCATAGTTATTTGGAATTTATAAAGTATTGCTTTATCTACCATGTTTTTTGATTTCATTATAACACCACTTAATATTATAGGAGAAGAGGAAAGTATCCATGAAATGATGTTTTATACTACCAAAATTTCAAGGTGAGGTCTTTGCTTCTCAATTTTTTAATATAATTTTTAGCAATTTAAAATTATGTTATAGTTTTTTAAAATCTATATATCATGAAGATGCTAATATCTGCCTTATCTGTCCCAAGAACCATTGAGAAAATAAAATGAAACACTGTTGTGAAATGGTCAGGAAACTGTTAAGCTTTATTTCCTTATTATTGTTAGGATGCACTTACTTTAGACGCTCTCTGGAAAAGGAAGATATCATTCATGTTTATCTTCTCTGTCTTAGAGGGGGTGTCATATAGTGATGAGAACACAGACTCTGGTGTTAGACAACATCAAATGATCTCTGTAAAAGGGAGATATCATTCATGTCTCTCTTCTCTGTCGTAAAGGGGGTGTCATATAGTGAAGAGAACACAGACTCTGGCGTTAGACAACATCAAATGATTTTAGCCAGTTACTTGCTGTGTACCCTTGAGCAAATTACTTAACCTCTCTGTGTTTTACTTTTCTCATCTGCAGAGATCATAGAATTGATTCAAGGATTAAATACGTTAATATTTATAAAATGCTTTGAATAGTGTCTGACACATACTGAGTTCTGTTTACATTGCAGGTCTTCCTATTAGCTATTATGTTATTGTGACCACTGTGTTCTGACATATTGTAGATGATCAATCATTTTTGGAATACACAAATAAAGTAATAAACATAGAGCAGGTAGGAGAGAATTGTAGTCTAATATTGTAGGAAAGGAATAGAAATTGTAGAAACAATTTACCTCACCATCTAGTAAAATAATAGATCTTCATAATGATGAATTTGAGTCCAGAAAAGTTATAAATATGTTCACAAGCCTGTAGGCCATAGAAATAATAGGAAGTTTGTCCTATATGCTATTGACAAAATACTCTTACATGTATCCTTCGTGTAATTATTATAACAAGCCAGTGATGTACATCATGCACCACTCTAATATAGAAAGAAGAAAACATGACACTCAGGAACATTCATCAGCCCAAGGCCACTTGGAAATGTAGGCATCCAGATTTTCTGAATCAGGTGCATTTTCTACCACCCTAGACTCCACTCAAAGCTGAGTCTTCACCTCTCAGACAGAGGTACTGTGATACCACATCACCAATACCATTTGCCTTTCTGATTGGCTTGTAGTTTTCTCCTCTTTCTCCTAATCAAGAGAAGGAATGGAGGGAGGTGGGAGTAAGGAAGAGAACAAGCATTCTATGAGCACTTCAGCATGGAACACCTTGAATGTAATTTCATTTATTCTCCCCACACCACCATCCAGATTTATTGAGGTATAATTACCAAATAAAACTGCATATATTTAAGGTATACAACATGATGATTTGATATATGTACCGGTATATATTGTGAAATGATTACCACTATCAAGTTCATTAATATACCGGTATCCATCAACTTCAGATAGTTAACATTTTTGTATGTGTGTGTGTGGTGAGAACACTTGGACTTATTTTATCAGAGAATTTCAAGTACACAATTCAATGTTATTCACTATAAGCCAGTATGCTGTATATTAGATCCTCAAAAATTATTCATCTTATAACTGAAATTTTGTACCCTTTGACCAACATCTCTCCATTTCCCTCCTTCCTCCCCCCAACTCTCGTAGACCTTAGCAACCACCATGTTACTCTTTGTTTCTGTGACTTTGATTCTTTTGTATTTCAAATATAAGTGATATCAAACAGTATTTGTCTTTATTTGTCTGGTTTATGTCACCTAGTATAATACCCTTCAGGTTTAACCAAGTTATAGCATATGGTAATATTTTCATCTTCTTTATGGCTCAATAATCTCTTTCTCCCTCTTGTTTACTTTTGCTTTTGTTGCCTGTGTCTTATATATATATAAAGTCATTGCCAAGACCAATGTCAAGGAGATTTTCCTGGAGTTTTATGATTTCAGATTTCATGTTTAAGTCTTAATCCATTTTGAGTTAATTTTTGTATGTGTTGTAAGATAGAAGGGAGACCAATTTCATTCTTTTGCATGTGGATATCCAGTTTTTCCAGAGCTTTTTATTGGAAACTATCTTTTCTCCATTGTGTATTAATGGTTCCCTTGTCAAATATTGATTAACCATATATGTTCATGTTTATTTCTGGGTTCTTGATGTTGTTCCATTGGCCTATGTGTCCATTTTTATGCTAGTACCATGCTGTCTTGATTACTATCACTTTGTAGTATAGTTTGAAATCAAGAAGTATAATGATTCTGGCTTTTTTCTTTGTTTTCAGGAGGGTTTTGACTACTCTAGGTTTTCTGTGGTTCCACGTGAATTTTAGGGCTTTTTTTCTATTTCTATGAAAAATGCCATTGGAATTTTGTTACTGTATAGAAGCACAACTATTTTTTGTATGTTGATTTTGTATCCAGCAACTGTACTCAATTCCTTTACTGATCCTGACAGTTTTTTGGCTATGTCTTTGAGTTTTAATCTTTGCTGGAATACTGTAGATCTGCTGAATCAGCTAGCCAAGATGGCACAGATAATAGATGGCTGAGAAGAACCTATATCACAATGTGACTTCAAAGCCAGGCTCTTTTCACCTCACTGGAACATTGCCTCATGCAGCTCATCCCCACTGCAAGAGTTTCCCGGATCTCTGGGTGAAGTGGATCTGCATTTATAGAATGGCCCTCAGAGAAGCTTCCTGGTTTCTCAGGGATTACTGATCTGGCAAAGCAGACTGCCTTTGCCAGGCTAGTGCCAGACTTGACACATCTTATGCCTTAGTTTAGCATTTCTCAAAATGGGGAATATAAGTTACAGATTTCCCTTACTAAAATTCTAATAGGTGTATACTTATTTTAATGTTTTGAAAAATATAATTAGTTGTTATAATAGGAGAAAGAAATTTTCCTCAATAAGGAATTCAAAGTAAAATATTTATTGTTTGTTTGTTTGTGTTTTTCAATTATACAGTCAACTCTCAGTTAACTTGCACCTATGGGGAATGGTTGATGCCAAATAAACATAAGTAGACTCAGTTAACTATGCCAGATAAATGTAGTATTTTTTTTTCCTGGTTGCTTAAGAGTCTCAGTTGCTTGAATTCTGGTTAACAAAGAAGTTACTATATAAATAAAAATACAGGTAGTGTGTGGATGTGGCAAAAAAGTCACAGAAAGAAATCACAGGAGAGTACCAAAACATTAGAAACCAAATAATGATATGGTAATATACATGCTTAAGACGTTGAATAACTAGTTCTAATGGCAGATATAATAACAATTGCAATTTTGTAGCAGTGATGATATTTTGAGAGATCAGCAGAAAGTGTCATATGATAGGAAAATATCTGTACTTTCTTTTGGTGCCAAAGTCATAGGAACTACTATTAGCATTTTGCTTTATTACCTGTGTTCCTAACTGAAAGAAAAAACCACTTTTCAGTTGGAAGGTGATAAAATTCAGATACAATTTTTCCCTTTTAAATGCTCTTTGAAATAAGAACCTCTGGTCAAGTGTCCAAAGAAACTGGGTTAAATCCCACTAGCTGCTAGAAATTAACAGCTCTGTTACCTTAGATTCTTAGAAAATGACTCTCAGCCCCTAAAGAGTGTTAATAATAATGGGACTTTATGGAGCTAATGGATTTATAGTGCTGATATTATGCACATAAAGTACCATCATTTGCACAAGGCTTGGTACAATGTAGGAACTCACTAAATGTTATAAAATTGCTCCTAGTGTTTCACCGATAGTGAGGTGAGCAATCATCCAACCTGCAGGCGCTGTGTTCTAGGCTCAATTCAAGTATCAGAGATATATTCAGTTTTTTCCTTTCTGCCAAGAGGTTCAAATGAAACAGTTCCATTTTTTTAGAGAAAATTCATGATCTTACTAAATGGGCTTGCTTTCGTTTAAGATTGCATTTATGACTAGGGAAATAAAATGGTTCCATTGAGGCACGCATATAGAAGAGTGGATGGAAATATGGATATTAAACACCCTTAGTGATTTTAGGGTACATAATAATGGGAAATGATGAGATACGCAGTGTCATTGTGTGAAGAAATAAAACGTTAAAAGTGATGACATTAAAAAGGGGAGAGTTTACCAAGGTATTTTGTGAGTAGAGAAGGTATCAGCATTTTCTCTTTCTAATGCACTCTACTGTGTTATTATATAGGTTGGATCTACTCTATGAAATAGTTTCCTATTATTGGTTAGAGAGATGTAAACTCCCTCATGATCTGCTCCACTTTAATGCTTTTAAAGTGAGAGAGTTTAATATTAAAAATGAAAAATGTGCAGGCAGATTTTACCTAATGGGAATTTGTCCACTTTGCTTCTTGGTAAAAACCCTGCATCAGAAATAAGATTTGGGAGGGGTTGAGATAAAAGAGCTTGAAAATGGTTATTGATGAATTGTAATTCTTAGTGTTAAGTAGAAACCATGAAAGATCATACCCAGTTCACCTGAATGGAAAGTTAACAGAGCACATTGCTTTTGTAATGGGCTGATATGCAAGTCTTTGGAGAGGATGATATATGTGAAGAGAAGTCCATGGAGAGGACATTATGATATCAAGACAATGACAAAACAAATTTCAATGCAAATCTATAGAGACTATATTACAATGTCAGGGCGATGGCAAAATGTAAGTCTAGAGAGACCATTTTACAATGTCAAGACAATGGTAAAACAATGTCGCTGAAAGATTATTGAGACCACACTGCCATGTTAAATTATGATGTCAAAACATTATCATTGCAAGTCTTTAGAGATCATGTACTTCTTTTAAGATAATAGCAAAACAATGGAACTTGAAATAGCAAACAATAGAACAAAGGAATTTAATATAAGTCCCTGTTACTAGCAAGAGAAGATAGTACAAATGTAGAGGCAAGTCAAAAGGTTGTTAAAGAGACATAAACAATGGCAAGCTGTGAGACGGTGCAGTACACCCAGTGAGCATTAATCTTTTATTCTTGCTTTGAAGAGAGTAAAGTCTCAACTTCAGAACTAAGGTTGCCAGCAAGTTTAGCCAAAGGCTGACAAAAAGTTAGGGATGCGTGACTGAGAAATTAGAACCATATATGCAATTGACCTTTAGAATTAGTCTTACACCTCTTCCTTAAATAACTGGTTTGTTGTTTTAATTATTCAGGTGAATTTTTGTCATGGTACGAAGTCCCCAAATCCTTGGTTTCTGATTTTTACTTTGTCTGTGACCTTCGCTGGTGATACAGTCTCTAGCACTCAACCGTTTAAACTTAGATTCAGCTCACAGTTATCACGATGTGTCAATTATTGTGCTAGCCAGAGGGTAAAATAGATTTCCCTTCTTTTCTATGAAACTGGGAGAAGTAGGAGTAAGCAACTATCCATACAAAGACATTAACAAATAAGTATGGAAAGAGAGCTTTCTAATTGCAGTCCTCTTTGTGAATTTGGACATACCACCTGACTGAGCTTGGTTCAATGTTCATTGTATGCAGAACAAGAGGATATACATGTGGTTGCTATTATCTACATTCAAGAAACTCAGCTGAGAATCCAAGGCTGTGCACCATCAACAAGTTGCTTGGCTTCTCTGGGTTTATTCATCTGTATAATGAAGGCGTTGATTGTGCTTGTACATGCTCTTTTCTAGTTTTAATTTTGGTTTTTAGAAATAACTTTAGTGTTTATAGTATGTATGAAAAATTAACTGTCAAAACTATTATCATAACCCATCCTACCACATATCCAACAGAGGTGCCATTCTTGTTTATGGAATTTCATCTATGTGAAGGTTTTTGCAAATGAATTTGCTGCTGGCTTTTACTTTAAGTTTAATAATAGCTATGAAGATTTATAGTTATGTCTATCTATCATTTATCTATCTATCTACCTACCTACCTATCTACCTACCTACTTATCTTCTAACATCTAACTAATATATAGATCTCCAGGTACATATATTTACTTAAACCACTGGTTTAGAGAACAGACAATGACTGTTGGGGAAAATATTATGAGTTCTCAGAAACCTGGGAGCTTTGGATAACTCCTGAAGAAATAGGGAGTTAGAGGAGCAAAATGTATTGTAATCCTCCATGGTTCCACTTTGTAATCTGGTGTATGATGAACAGACTCAGAAATTCAGAAGGAACAATAATAGGTTTAGTTTTAGTACCGCACCAGATACTAACAGAAGAACAAAATCCTTACTGTCAACTGAGCACCAACGATGTACAGATTTTTCTGTACACTGCCCAGATTTCGCAAATTATTTTTTTTCTAAGATTTATTTTATTGTTTTTGACAGAGACAGAGAGAGAGACAGAGAGAAGGGGGAGAGCCCAGAGTAGTCTCCATAGTTGTATGTTATCAGCTCTCGACATGGTTTCATTCCACACAGGTGGGCAGGGGGCGCGCAGGGTGGGAACTGGGCTGGAATAAATCCCAGCTCTGGCTCGTGCAGACCCATATGCTGAACTGGGGTGTGATTCCATCCCCTGGTTCAGCCCCTGGCCGGAGGGGTTGTGCCTCCCATGCTGGAGGCCTCCAGCTCAGTTCCCGCCCTACACAGCCCCCGTCCACCTGTATGGAATGAAAACATGTCAAAAACTGATGATGTACAACTATGGAGACTGCTCTGGGCCCTTTCCCTTCTCTCTGTCTCTCTTTGTCTCTGTCAAAAACAATAAAATATAAATCTTTAAAATAGAAATACAGAAAGTACTTTCTTTAAAATTATT
>PVKE010021690.1:0-26267 GCA_004027555.1 Craseonycteris thonglongyai
TAGATGACTGGATAAAGAAGATGTGGTACATTTACACAATGGAATACTACTCAGCAATGAGAAATGATAAATTACAGTCATTTGTGGCAACATGGATGGACCTAGAGACCATCTTATTAAGCGAAATAAGTCAGAATGAAAGAATCAGGAAAAATATGACCTCACTTATAGGTGGAATATAAAACTGAAAGAAACAAAGACATAGAGACCTATCTATTGTTTTTCTATTCTGAATTTCATTAAGTTCTGCTTTGATTTTTATTAGTTCTTTTCTTCTGCTGGCTTTGGGGGACCTCTGTTCTTCTTTTTCTAGCTCTATAAGATGAGATATGAGGGAGTTTACTTGTAGTTTTTCTTATTTCTTGAGATAGGCCTGTAATGATATAAATTTCCCTCTTAATACTGCTTTCGCAGTGTCCCAGAAATTCTGGTATGTCGTGATTTCATTGTCATTCGTTTCTACAAAGGTTTTAATCTGTTGTTTAATTTCCTCTTTGATCCAGCTATTTTTTCATAGCATGTTGTTCAATCTCCATGTATATGTGGTTCTCTCTGCAGTTGATCTTTTGAAATTGATCTCAAGTTTCAATGCTTTCTGGTCTGAGAATACACTTGGTATGATTTGGATGTCCTTAAGTTTGGTGAGGTTGAATTTAAGTCACAGGATATGGTCTATCCTTGAAAATATTCCATATGCACTAGAGTGAAATGTATGGCCTTTTGTTGTAGGATGGAATGACCTGTAAATGTCAATTATGTCCATTTCCTGCAATGTATCATTTAAAGCTGCAATCTCCTTATTTAGTTTCTGCTTGGATGATCTGTCCAATGTTGTCAGCGGGGTGTTTAGATCCCCTACTATAATTGTATTTGTGTCAAATTCTCCTTTTAGATCTGTTAGTGGTTGCTTTATAAATTTTGGTGCTTCCTGATTGGGGACATATATATTGATGAGTGTCATGTTTTCTTGATGTATTGTCCCTTTTATCAAGATGTAATGTCCATCTTTATGTCTTATTATTTTTTTAATCCTGATGTCTTTTTCGTCAGAAATCAGTATGGCCACTCCAGCTTTTCTCTGACTGCCATTTGCCGGGAGTATTGTTTTCAATCTTTTTACCCTGAGTCTATGTTTGTCCCTGTGACTGAGATGTGTCTCTTGTAGGCAGCATATGGTTGGATTTTGTTTTTTAATCCAGTTTGCTACCCTGTGCCTCTTTTTTGGTTAATTCGGTCCATTTACATTCAGGGTGATGATTGATATATGAGACTATCCTGTATCCATTTCTTCTTTCCTTTTTATGTTTTTGTTGTCCCAACTTTTCCCCATTTATTTTGATTTCTTGATTCAGGTCGGATAGCCTCCTTTAGTACTTCTTGGAGTGCCGATTTTGAGCTGGAGAATTCCCTCAGCTTCTGTATATCTATAAAGGTCTTAATTCCTCCTTCATATCTAAAGGTTAATTTTGCTGGATAGTTAATTCTTGGCTGGAAATTTCTCTCTTTTAATATTTTGAAGATTGGGCTCCACTCCCTCCTAGCATTCAGAGTTTCTGCTGATAAGTCTGGTGACAGCCTGATAGATTTTCCTTTGGAAGTTATGTTTTGTTTTTCCCTGGAAGCCTTGAGGATTTTTTCTTTGTCATTGATTTTTGTCATCTTCAGAACAATGTGCCTTGGAGAAGATCTGCTAGTGTCTAGGTAGTTAGGGCTTCTGCTTTCCTCTTGGATTTGGGGCTGTAATTTCTTCCACAGGTTAGGGAAATTTTCATCCACTATTTGTTTTAGTAGACTCTGAGAAGATTTCATCTTGCTTCCTTCTGGTACCCCTATATTCTAATATTGTTCTTTCTGATGGAGGCAGAAAATTCTTGTAGGACTCTTTCATTTCTCTTGATTCTCCTTTCCCTTTCTTTGTCCCTCTGTGACATTTCCATGTTTGTATCTTCAATTTCACTCATTTTTTCCTCTAGCTAGTCAGCCCTGTTTCCTATGCTGGTCAGTTCTTTTTTCAGCTCTCCCACAATGCTTTTCATTTCAAGGAGTTCCTTTTGGTTCTTCTCTAGCTTCTCAATTTTATTGGTAAAGTACTCATTTTGCTTAGAAGATTTCTTTTTGAGGTCCTTTAACTATGTCTGGGTACTTTGCCAGCATTGAATGAGCTCTCTGAGTGTCTTGATTAATGCAGTCCTGAATTCCGTTTCACTTAGATTTGATTCCAAGTGTGCAAGGTCCTCTACTAAGAATGCCCCTGATCTTCTGGGAGGCTTTGGATTCTGAGGTGTGCATTGTTTTTGATGTGGTTCTTTTTGTTTTACCCATGAGTATGTTTTCTCTCTGGGGTGTTGACTATCAGATGGGCTTCTCTTTATTTTTTCTTTTGGGCTCAGTTTTGGGAGAAGGAGATTTTGGAAGAGGTTTGGGGGAAGCAGACAGCTTCTGTGTCCTGGGGCACTTCAGGTTGCTGTCTTAGCTGTTAGATAGCAGAGTAGTAAATGTGTGGCCAGGGGTGAGGGCATGTGAGTAGGAGCTAGGGCGAGCCTGAGACATAATAGCAGATTCCTTTTTCAGCAGGGGGGCTGACAGTTCAGTGCGGTCCGGGCACAGGAGCTCTGGTCTTTCTCTCCTCCGCTTGACTGCCCCTCCTTCAATTGTATCTTCAAGCCGCTCATGCAGGGCAGCATTTGTTTGGGCTGGGGCTTGGCAGAGGCCCTGGTCAGCCACGCAGTCTCATGTGCAGGCTATGATGCCACGGCCTTCTGGTCGGCAGCCCAGTTGCGTGTGTGGGCTGCAGCACCCCAGCATCCCGGTGGGCAGGGCGCCGAAAGCTGGTCTTTGTGCCAGCCACAGCACTGAAAGCCTGCTTGAGCACTGGTGAGCAGGCAGCGGTGCCATAGCCGCCCAGTGTGTGGGGCGCCGAAAGTGCAGTTGCACTGTTACGTGCTGGCAGCGGTGCCACAGCAGCCTGGCAAGCAGGGCGCCAAAAGCCCAGTTGCATGCTGGCGAGCAGGCAGCGGTGTTGCGGCAGATCGATGGGCAGGGCACCGAAAGCCCGGGTGTGCACACGCAGCGGTGCGGTAGCGGCCCGATGTGCAGGGCACCGAAAGTGCTGTTGCATGCTTGCATGCTGGTCATGGCGCCACAGCTGCCTGGTGAGCAGGGCACCAAAAGCCCGGTAGCACGCTGGCGAGCAGGCAGCAGTGCTGCGGCGGCCCGTTGGGCGGGGCGCTGAAAGCCCTATGCACACAGGCCATAGCTGGGGTGGCAGCCGCTCTATGCTCCCATCTCTGTTGAGACCGCTGGATTCACTCTAAGCATGTCTAATGCAGCTATGCCCACTCAAGCCCCAGCCCTCACTCCAAGAGTCCTGTCTTCAGAAGGTGCTGCCTCAGAGTCAATCTCCTACATAAATCAGGGGTGCTGAGCTGTTGTGGGCTGGTGCTCTGCTCTCACCCCGCCCACCAGGAAGTGCAGCCACCCTGCTGCACAGTCCCTGTTCCACTTTAGGCTCCGTGATCTGATTAGGGCACTGCATGCTGTCCCTTGAGTTCGGATGTTAAATTGTCCACAGTCTTGTGGGGCTTCCACACTCCCTAGGCCTCGGCTTCCAGCCTGCCCTCAATCCAGCTCCACTTTGACCATGGTCCCCCCAACCCCCTTTTGTTTTTGCCAGCCCCAGACCGGGCTCCAAGTCTCTGTCCCCAAACTGCTATTTCCCCTTTCTTCTCCCGCTCTCCACTTTTTTCTGTAACCTTTGGGTGTTGTTCTGTGTTGTGTGTTTCTCTTAGTTGAGGTTGCTTCTCAGTGTTTCCCTGTGGATTCCCCTCTGTTCACAAGTCCCTTCTCAGGCAGTTATCGGTGTTCTCCTCTCATGCTGCCATCTTTTTTCTCGGTACTTCATTCTACCACACATGCCTATATATTCTTTTCTGGTGCACATGGCGCATTCCCAAGAATAGGCCACATGCTGTGAAACAAAGCTAGCCTCAGAAAATTTAAGATTATAATCATACTAAGTGTATTTTCTGATCAAAAAGCTTTGAAATTGAAGATCAACTACAAAAAGAAAGCAGGAAAAAACACATATACATGGAAATTAAACAACATGTTATTTTAAAATGACTGGCTCAAAGAAGAAATAAAAGAAGAGATTGAAATACATAGAAATGGATGACAATGAAAACACAACATATGATATTATTGGGATGCAGTGAAAGCAGTAAGAAAGAAATTTATATCACTACAGGCCTATATCAAGAAACAAGAAAAATCACAAGTAAACAACCTAATATCACATGTTAAAGATGTAGCAAAAGAAGAACAAAAAACATCCAAATTCAGAGGTGCCAGATGTGTTGCCACAATGTACAACTAGGGAGCTGAAAGTGGGGGTGGGGTGTTGCCTTGCTTCAGTTGGATTCATGGTACCGGAGAAAAGGCAGCTCCTGCTGCTTCTTTTCTGGATGCTGGTGGATCCTGATCAACCCAGCTCAAGGGACTGTGGAGGTTGACAGCTGTGTGTGTCCAGGGTGCCAGCAATGGTGTTGGAGGAGTACTGACCATGGAGAAGTGGGAATGACCTCAACTATGCCAAGTTCATCCAGCACTGCCTTCTCCAGACCCATCATCTTTCAGGGCCTCACAGACAACTTGGTTACAGGCTCCGTGCTCCCGTAAAAAGCTGCTGGTCTTGTTTGGGGACAGCATTGTCCAGCTTAGTACTGCCAACATCTACTTCTGCCATAAAGTGGACCTACACTTCCAGGAGTATGTGGAGCAGCTGCTGCATCCCCAGAATTCCACCTTTCTGGGCAACAGAGCTGGCTCTGGGGTGCCCTTCCAATTGCATGGACCTGGGTTCTCAGAGGTGATTTATGGCTGCCAACACTGGTTCCTGTATCCCTCTGAGAAGACAACCGAGTTCCATCCCAAAAAGAGCACAATGTCCTGGCTACAGGACATGTACCCAGCCATGTCACCATCTGCACAGCCCCTGGAGTGCACTATCTAGGCTGATGAGGTTCTATATTTCCCTGATAGATGACAGTATGCCAAATTCAGCCTTGACACCAATGTTTTCATCTCTACTTTCCTCAGCCAGCAGAGCAGGCAGCTGGGCAATGCCTTCACACACCAGCACACACCCTTATAACTGTTCACAGATTTTATTATGGGGACAGTGGTGGCAGAATCAGCCTCAGTTCAAACCAACCTAGCCTACAGTTTTCATCCCAGATAGCAGACAGAGGAGGCTCATGGCCTAACAGCAGAACTAATGGAGGATATGGTGAGGACACTAGAGCATGTATCCAGAGACATAAACTATGTAAAGGGGTTGTGGTCTACTGCCTCAAGGCCCTCCTTGGCAAGGGTGCCAGGCAAGGTGGGAGAGTAGCCTTTCCACTTGCACTGCCTTAGTAATTCTCCACCCAGTCATTCTCAGAGATGAATGCATTGATGACCTCTTTCATTGCAAGGCTGGGCATGAGCTGTTCCTGGGTCAGGGGGTTCCTGGCCCATGTGCTGCAATGACAATAGGGTCAGACAGTGTGCTCAGTGGGCCCTCACTGTCAGGTGATTCTCCATGTCCTTTTGGTCATAGGTGATGCCACTAGGTGTGATACATGGCTCCCACATCAGCTCAAAGATGATCTTGCCACACAGTCAGGGTTATCTTGCTTCTGCATCATGTAGAATTACTCAGGGACCAGTAAGTGGACAGCACTTTAATTTCTGCTATCCACAGGCCCCAGAGAACAGACAACTCACATTTCTCTTCTCATTCACTTGGGAAAAGAGCTCTTCCATGTCTGCTAAATACTTGTCCTGTAAAGAACCAAGTAACTACATCTGGGCCAGAAACTTTATCTCCTTTCCCCAGACAGGTACACACAGACCCAATGAGCCAGGGGCACCCTCACATGCTTGACCTCAATGCAGGCCTGCTGGGCCCAGATATGGTCATCATCTTCATCAAACTCATGGTTCTGCTGACACTCTTACAGCTCCCTGGGGGTTGACCAGGAGCTGGTAAGAAGACAGGTCTGGTCAGGGAGGGTCACACTTCACCCCAACCTTGGGCTTGTTTAGGCCTCATTCTCCTCTGTCTCATGCTCAGTAGTGTTGGTCTTCAATAAATACTTATGCTATTAAACACAGTGCTGGAAGTTCTCTCCAGAGCAATCAGACAAGAGAAAGGAATAAAAGGTGTTAGAATTGGGAGAGAAGTCAAATTGTCACTCCTTGCAGAAGACATTATTGCTTACATAGAAAATGCTAAGGACTCTATATCAGAAATCTATTACAAAAAACACAAATACAGTAAAGTTGTAGGATACAAAATTAATGTACAAAAATCAACAGAATTTTTACATGCCAACAATAAAACTTTAGAAAGAGAGATGAGAAAATTTAATTTCTTTGTCATTGCAAACAAAAAGTGAAATACCTAGGAATAAATCTGACAAAGAATGTGAAGGACTTATACACTGGAAACTAGAAGATATTTTTAAAAGAAATTGAAGAAGACACAAAGAAATGGAAAGTTAATCTGTGTTCATGGATTGGAAGAATCAACATAGTAAAAATGGCCGTATTACCCAAAGCAATATAGAGATTCAGTGCTATTCCCATCAAAATCCCACAGACATCTATTCAATAAATAGATTTTTAAAAATTGTCAAATTTGTATGGAACCACAAAAGACCCTGAATTGCCAAAGCTATCCTAAGAAAAAAAAAAGGATAAAACGGGCTATCTCACTCCCTGACTTTAATTTGTATTACAAAGCCTCAGTAAACAAAATAGCTTGGTATTGGCAGAAAAACAGATACACAGACCAATGGAACAAAATTAATAAACCAGAAACAACCCACAAATACATGAACAGATTATTTTCAACAAAGGAGTGAAAAATATACATTGGGGTAAAGAAAGCCTCTTCAGTAAATGGTGCTGGGAAAATTGGAAAATCACATGCAAAAGACTGAATATAAACTGCAATCTGTCATTATATCCAAAATCAACTCAAAATAAATTAAAGATTGTCAAACAAATCCTGAAACAATAAATTGCATAGAAGAAAACATTGGTATTAAACTTATAGATCTGGTTCAGGGAGGGCTTTATGAACCTAACCTCAAAAGCAAGGAAGGGGAAATTAAAATAAATGAATAGGATCTTATCAAACTAAAAAGTTTCTGTACTGCAAAGAAAACGAACAACAAAGCAATGAGGCAATCAACCAATTGGAAGAAAATATTTGCAAGCAATGCTTCTGATGAGGGCCTAATATAAAAAATATACTACTCAACAGCAAAAAAACACAAACAATCCAATTAAAAAATGGGCAGAAGACCTAAACAGACACTTCTCGCATGAAGACATACAAATGTCCAACAGATATATGAAAAAATGTTCAACATCACTAGCACTAGGGAGATACAAATAAAAACCACAATGAGATACCACCTCACACCTGTTAGAATGGCTATAATCAACAAGACAAGGAATAACAAGTGCTGGAGAGGCTGTGGAGAAAAAGCAACCCTCATACACTGCTGGTGGGAATGTAAATTGGTACAACCACTATGGAAGGCAGTGTGGAGATTCCTCAAAAAGTTAGAAATTGGGAAATCCAGGATGGCTCAGTGGGTTAAGCGCTCACTTTGCAGTGCCGGGGACTGGGGATCAAATCCTGGCCCTGGCCCATGTGGACCCATATGCTGAACTGGGGAGCTCCCCCAGTTCCGTTCTCACTCTATCTCTGTATCTCTCTCTCTCTCTCTCTCTCTCTCTCTCTCTCTCTCTCTCTCTCTCTCTCTCATAAATAAATGAAAGTGACTTAAAAAAAATTAGAAATGGAATTGCCATATGACCCAACAATCTCTCTTCCAGGTATCTACCCAAAGAACTTGAAAGCCTTAATTTGCAAAGATGTCTGCACCCAATGTTTATTGCAGCACTCTTCGTGGTGGCCAATTCATGCAAAACAATCAAAGTGTACTTTGATAGATGACTGGACAAAGAAGTTGTGGTACATTTACACAATGGAATACTACTCAGAGATAAGAAATGATCAAATACAGCCATTTGTGTCAACATGGATGGACCTTGAAACCATCTTATTAAGCAAAATAAGTCAGACTGAAAGAATCAAGAAACATATGACCTCACTTATAGGTAGATTATAAAACTGAAAGTAAAAAAGAAGCAAAAACTTATGCACATAGTCAATAGTTCGATGGTTACCTGAAGGTAAGAGGGAAGGTGGGTGAAAGAGTGGGGTTGGGGGAGGATTTTGGAGCAGGCACCAAATGTATGGTGATGGTGGAGAGCTGATTCTGAGTGGTGAGCACATAATTCAATACATAGACAATGTAATGTAGAGTGGTACACCAGGAAACTATGTAACTATTATCAACCAATGTCACCCCAATAAATTTAACAATAAAAAATATATATGATTATATCATATGATGCAGAAAAACCATTCAATAAAATATAACATTGATTTATGATCAAAACACTTAATAAAATGGATATAGAGGGAAAGTACCTCAACATAATAAAGACCATATATGACAAACCCTCAACGAATGTCATACTGA
Source organism: Craseonycteris thonglongyai (assembly GCA_004027555.1). Lineage (NCBI taxonomy): Eukaryota > Metazoa > Chordata > Mammalia > Chiroptera > Craseonycteridae > Craseonycteris > Craseonycteris thonglongyai. The sequence continues at coordinate 8,610 of PVKE010021690.1, forward strand.
ATGGGGAAAACTGAAACCTTTTCTTCTAAAGTCAGAAACAAGACAGGGATGTCCCCTGTCACCACTGCTATTTGACAGATTGCTAGAAGCTCTAGACAGAGCATCAGCCAGGTGGTAAAAAAAAAAAAGGTATCTAAATTGGGAGTGAGGAAGTTAAACTCACTTTTTGCTGATGGCATGATCCTTTATATAGAAAATTCTAAAGACTCCACCAGAAAACTATTAGAAATAATCAATTAATACAGTAAAGTTGCAGAATATAATATCAATGGTCAGAAAACTACAGTATTTTTATATACAAACAATGAAACTTCAAAAAAAAAGAAATGAGAAAAATTATACCATTTGAGATCAAAACAAAAAGAATAAAATATTTAGGAATAAACTTTACAAAGGATGTGAAGGACTTATACACAGAAAACTCTAAAACACTATTAAAAGAAATTTAAAAAGATACAAATAAATGGAAAGATATTCTGTGTTCATGAATTGGAAGAACCAACATAGTTAAAATGTCCATATTAACCAAAGTAATATACAGATTTGATGCAATTTCCATCAAAATCCCGCAGACATGCTTTTGAAAAATAGATTTTTTTTAAATTTTTACCACACCCCCCTTTAATTCTTTATTTAAAAAATTTTAACAGATTCTTATGGTTTAATTGCTTTAAATTTCTTTTTATTTATTTTTTTATTGTTAAATTTACTGGGGTGACATTGGTTAATAGCAATTAAATAATTTCCAGGTGTACAACTCTACTTTACATCGTCTACATATTGCATTATGTGCAAATCATCAGATATATAGAAACTACGAAAGATCCCAAATTGCCAAAGCCATCCTCTGTTAAAAAGAATAAGGCTGGGGGCATCATGCTCCCTGACTTCAATTTATACTGCAAAGCATGAATAATCTAAATATCTTGGTATTGGCAGAAAAACAGATAAACAGACCAATAGAACAGAACTGAAAATCCAGAAATAAACCCACAAATATATGAACAGATGATTTTTGACAAAGTAACAAAAAATATACAATGGAGAAAAGAAAGCCTCTTCAGTAAATGGTGCTGGAAAAATTGGAAAACCACATGCAAAAGAATGAATCTGGATTGTGAACTATCATCATATACATAAGTTAACCCAAAGTAGATTAAAAACCTCCATATAAGACCCAAAACAATAAACTTCATAGAAGAAAACATCAGACTAAAGTTATAGACCTTGGGCTCAAAGAGGACTTTAAGAACTTGACCCCAAAGACAAGGGAAGTAACAGCAAAAATAAATAAATAGGACTATAACAAATTAAAAAGGTTCTGGACAGCAAAGAAAACTGTCAACAAAGTTAAAAGGAAACCAGTCAAATGGGAGAAATATTTAAAAACAATGCCTATGATAAGGAGCTAATATCTAAAATATATAAAGAACACACAAAACTCAACAACAAAACACAAAAGATCCAATTTAAAAAATGGGCAGAAGACCTAAATAGACACTTTGTCCATGAAGACAAACAAATGGTCAACAGATATATGAAAAAATGCTGAATATCATTAGCTATTAGGGAAATGCAAATTAAAACCACAGTGACATGCCACCTCACACCTGTAAGAATAACTATAATCAAGACAAGAAATAACAAGTGCTGGAGAGACTGTGGGAAAAAAAAGAACCCTCATACACTGCTGGTGGGAATGTAAATTAGTACAACCACTATGGAAGGTAGTGTGGAGATTCCTCAAAAAATTTGAAATGAAATGGCCACATGACCCAACAAGCCCTCTTCTGGGTATCTACCCAAAGAACTTGAACACCTTAATTCACAAAGATATATGTACTCCAATGTGCATCGCAGCACTGTTCACAGTGGCCAAGTCACAAAAACAACCAAAGTGTCCTTTGGTAGATGACTTGATAAAGAAGTTGTGGTACATTTACACAATGGAATACTACTCAGCAATAAGAAATGATGAAATCCAGCCATTTGTGACAAGATGGATGGACCTTGAGACCATCTTATTAAGCAAAATAAGTCAGACTGAAAGAATCAAGAAACATATGACCTCACTTATAGTTGGGATATAAAACTGAAAGTAACAAAGAAACAAAAACTCAGGGACACAGTGAATAGTTTAGTGATCACCTGAGGGTAAAGGGAAAGATGAGTGGGAGAATAGGAGAGGGGAGTAGGGAGGAGGCATCAAATATATGGTGGTAGAAAGAGAGCTGACTCCAGGTGGTGAGCACATAATGCAATGCCTAGACAACGTAATGTATAATTGTACACCTGGAACCTATGTAATTTTTGCCAACCAATGTCACCCCAATAAATTTAACAATAAATAATAGAATTCGTTTTTTTTTAATATGTTCATTTTTGTGCCTTTGTGTGCTTCTTCTGTTTTTGTTTCACCTCTTCCACATGAGGAAAACATTTCCATTTGGGGAAGTTTTTCATCTGGAGAAACAAACTCACTCAGGGAAAAATCAGGTGAATAGGGATGGTGGTCCTGAGGGTCTTGCCACTTTTGATCAAAAACTGCTGCACACTCAGTGTTGTGTGGGCAGGTGCATTGTCATGGTGAAAGAACCAATCATCTCTTTGCCACAACTCAGGACATTTCTTCCACAAACTGTGATGCAACTTCTCAAAACTTCCAAATGAAAACTTTGGTTGAACATCTGGCGTGGAGGAGCAAATTTCAAGTGCACAATCTCTCTGACATCAAACAAACAGATAATCATTGTATTCAGTTTTTTTGGAGGGTCCCCCATGGGCCTTTTGCCATGACCATATTGAGCAAAATGGATGTGTATGTGTCTAGTTACCTAGAAACTCACTGCTGAGGGCATGGTCTGCTCATGCTATGTATTATGAAAGGCAGGACCACCTGGGCAAAGGCTTTATCGGGAAACACACCTAGAAAAGATTTCCTTTTTTTTGAACTGGAAGAACATAAAAGAAGAGCATGAACCAAGTATCAGGACACTGCCACTTTCAGGACTTTTACTGGGAAGAAAGCTGCTAGTACAGAAAATTTGGAAAAATAAAACTACACCATCACGTGGAAGAAAAGAAATATATAACCAGAAAAGATAATAAAAATTTTCTTAAAGTGTGATATCATTGGGTTTCTCCCCAAATTACTGCCTTAGTTCAAATTTTTGTTTCTTCTCTCCTAGACTCTTTTGCACATCTCTTCAAATAATTATTTTTAATTATGAGAATATTTTAAATTATAATAAAATACAAAGAAAACTATATGTGCCTACCACAATTTAACAAATGTTTACATTCTATTACTACATGTATATATATGATATATGTACATATGATGATATACTATATATATATACATTATACACATATAATGTATATTCTATATGTATACATCACACATATATAATACATACAATATATAATTACATTATATACTACCTATAGAATTACATTACATATACTAAAGCATATGTGTGTGTGTGTGTGTGTGTGTATTTCTACAGTTGAAATCCATTTCTTGCTTCCCATCATCCCACCCCAATTCTTCCCTTGCCACCGTTTCTATTATCCTGAAATGTCTCTGTCTTTCCAGCCATGTTACATAACTGGTCTCATACTGCATATGCTTTTCCCAACTTATTTTTTCATTCGACATTATGTTACCAAGCCATAGCCAGATTGATATGTGTAGGTTTAGTTTATTATTTTTGCTGAATTAATATTCATCTCACGTCCCCATTGAAGTTCCTTTACTAGCTTGTTAAGGCTACCATAATAAAGTGCCCAAGACAGGTTGAACTCAAGGGTTCAGTGGGTGAGCTTAAACCATGGAAATTTATTGTCTAGCAGTTCTGGAGGCTAGAAGTCCAAGATCAAGGTGTCAGCAGAGTTAGCTTACTCTGAGGCCTCTTTCTTTGGGTTGTAGGTGACCATATTCTCCCTATATCTTCACATGGTCTTTCTGTGTGTATTTCTCTCTCCTCTTCTTATAAGGACACCAGTAATATTGGATGACATCCCACCCTAATGAGTTCATCATAACTTAATTACCTCTATAAAGACACGATCTCCAAATGCAGTCACATGCTGAGGTCCTGGAGGCTGAGGCTTTCAACATATGAACTTTGAGGAGGATACAACTCAGCCCTTAACAGCCATATTTTTTCTATGACAAACAATCTCTAATGAACATCTTCAAATATGTCTTTGTGAACACACAGAGGAGAATTTCTCTGTGGCTGGTATTGGGAAGTGGAGTTCTGGATGCAATTATGTGCACTTGAAGGTTATTAGACATTGATGTTGACAAATCACTTTCTAAAGCACTTCTATAATTGAAACTCTCACTACCAGTGTGTGAGTGTTTCATAAATGCTTGCTATCATCAACTTCAAAACTTTGTCACTCTGAAGGTTGTGAAATGACAACACATTATGGTCTTAATTTTAATTTCCCCAATTGCTAAAGATGTTGCTACCTTCATATACATTTATCCCGTTTAGCCAATCTACAAATTGCCTGTTCATATCTTTGCCTATTTTCCTATTCTGTTTTTAATTTATTGATCTGCAAGAAATTTTTATATATTCTAGATGCCATTCTTCAGTTAAATATTGTAGTCTCTATCTCGTCTCTTTGTTTCCAGTGTTTTCACTTATCTTTTCCTCTTCAAAAATTTTTACTGTCTCTCCAGAGACAATGGGATAAAATTCAGATTTAGTACAACCTTGCAGGCCTCACAGTCTTCAGGGGTGTCTAACTTTTTGGCTTTCCTGGGCCACATTGGAAGAACAATTATCTTGAGCCACATACAAAATACACTAACACTAATGATAGCTGATGAAGTAAAAATAAAATAAGATAAAAGAAAAAGTCACAAAAGAATCACATAATGTTTTAAGACAGCTTATAAATTTGTATTAGGCCACAGTCAAAGCCATCCTGGGTCACATGTGGCTCACAGGCTGTGAGTTAGACAAACTTGGTCTATCTGGAACCTAGCTTTCCAGCCTCGTTCTCTCAGCTCTATTCCTATAGATTCCACTCTCCAGCACAGCCTCAGTTCCAAGAACACACATCACATCTATGCTTTTGGACTTTGTATGCTATTCCTGAAGTTCCAGGCTTCTGTTTTGCTGACTACAGAAATTACACATGCCTTTCTATATCCAGTTCTGATGTTGGCTCTTGGATGAGGTCCTGCAGTCCCCAAACACAGTGAGAACAGTGGGTGCATACCATTACCATGGCACCTGCCACCAAATGTCAGAGTTGGTTGTTGAATTATATTTTCTTAGCCAGAAAATAAGGCCCACCAAAAGCAAGCAATTTCCTCCCCGATAACCCTAATTCATCTTCATGTTCTCAATAGTGATATATGGTGAATGCTCCATGTTTTTTTGTTTTTTGTTGTTTTTTTTTTATTGTTTTTGACAGAGAGTGAGAGAGAGAGACAGACAGACAGACAGATACAGACAGAGAACTGAACTGAGGGCACTCCCCAGTTCAGCATATGGGTCCACAAGGGCCGGGGCCAGGATTCGATCCTAGGTCCCCAGGGCTGCAAAGTGAGCTCTTAACCCACTGAGCCATCCCGGCTTCCCCTCTATGTTTGTTAAATTTCATTTTTAAAATCCAAAGATGTTATTTAAAATGTTACTCTTTATTGTAAATGAATAGGCAGCAGTAATAGAGCTGTTCAGCTCATTCTTTGTGCCTTAAATTCACTTATTATCCTTAAGGTCATAAACTTGAGTCATAAAAGAAACTGCACTGTTATATAATGGCAGAGATGTGGCTGAGCAGCCATATGAGGCTGGGTTGGAGCAGATTAGGAGAAATATCACTGTGAGTAAGCACTGAGAAAGGGTATCTGGGAGAGCTACACCAATGCTAAGATAGAGTAATGGAAATTTTGTCTAGAATGAGACAACAATTCCATTCTTCTCTCATCAGCTCATTATTAGAGTGTGGTGTTCTGAGCATCATATTAAGAGGGAGGGACACAGAGCAACTATAGTAGCATAGGAGGAAGCACAACCCAGGAATTATGTGGTTGAGATACCATGTCACCTGACATAGGGTTAACAGAACCAGGATTGTTTATTCTGGAGGCCAGAAGAAACTGCCTTCAAATTCTATGGTCAAAGGCCTGCCTTTTAAAACAAGAAATAAAAATGTTCTGTATCATCCCAACAGATACAACTAGGATTGATGGAATGAATTTACAAACAGAGAAACTTCAGCCTAATAAATTATGAATTTTTAAGCATCCAGAACATTAGAAGTTGGTTTGGCTGTTTTGAGAAGTGAGAATTACTCTATCAGGAGTATTTATGCAGTGGCTGAGTAACCAGTTGGCAAGAGATGATTTCCAGAGAGCTTGGGAATCAAATGGTGATTGGGTTTGGACTAAATGACCCTGAAGGTCTTTTCTAAAGCTAAAATTTCACAGGTCCACAATCTTGAGTCAGGTAGATATAACTAGGGTCCTAAGTCTCAAAGTGTCTTTGAATCTTGTTAAGTGAAAGTTATTCTTTGATATTAGACCTCTGCATAACAGTCTCTCACTGCCTTCTCTCAACCCTGTCCCCAATGATATATCTATGTAGATGTCTTGATCAATACACTGCCTGTGCTTCCCCGCTCCGAAGATCTTCTATTCTATTCTTTTGGGTACCTACACATGTGGCAAGACCCTACCAATGGTTCTCAAACTTTAATACACACTAGGAAAATCTGGACAACATGTTAAAAACACAGATCCCTTGGCTGTAGAGGTGAGCTAGGCCACTCAGCACACTGTATTCCCATGTCCCTAGTGATTGGTTCAAAGATTGTCATGTGAGCAAATCAGAGCTGATGAGAACCCACAAGACACTGTAGGGTAGATGGTGATATTATTGTCCACTGGCTGAGACATCACTATGTCTGAATCTGCCACCCTTGCCATCTTTTCACCAGGAGGAGACTAAAATCAATACAAAAATGACAGAAGTGAAGCCAAGAAATTGGGAAAATTTGTGTTCTCATGACAAAATCTGAGCTCTAAATCCAAAAACACCTGAAATCAGACCATCCCTGGGTTTTGTGGTTATTAAAGTGAATTAAATCTGTCTTTTGCTTAAGCCATTTGTGTTGGGTATTCTGTCACCTGGAAGTTCATGAGTGATACACACCTAACCACCATTCTTTGTCCACAGATTTTATTGGGTTGGGCTGTCAGAAAAAGGATAATTAGTTAGTAAAATATGTGCCCTTGTAAATGTGCATGGCTGCCATCCCAGCTGTGAGGATCAATTAGGTGCCAAGCATGATGCCAGATACCAAAAGTGATGAACAGAAATAGAAGGCTTGGCCCTTCCCATAAAAGAGCTTATGGTCTATTGCAGGAATTCCCAACCCCGTGCCTGCGGGCGCCATGGTGCCCGCGGCCCGATTTGTGTGCGCCCGCCATTGTTTGATTGCATCAGAAGTTTTTCATAAACACTAAGTAAAACAATAATTTATTTTTATACATTTGTTAGAATTTTAAAATATTGTTTGAGTATCTACACAGGTTTATTATATTCGTTGGTATGTTTGTGATATCGTATGTATAAGTTTTTCCCTAGCTTTCACCTTTGTACATGTCGCGTCCTGTTTAGCCGCTGCACTCTTTAAACTCTCCTCCACCCAACCGGGAGATGCAAAGTTGCCATTTTGATTGCGGTTGCTGGACTGACCGGGTCGTGACAGTTAGCTAGGATCACAGTGTTTTGATATATTTGATTTTAAATGAACTAAAAGCGAGGTAGCTAATCTATTATTATGGTGGCAATTTGATATGATATTGTAGTTCTATAACTATTTTTATTTTTTTAGTCCTAAAATGAGTGGACCAAATAAGAGAAAACGAACCTATAATTTTAACACAGACTGGGAGGAATTATATTGTTTCATTAATTTAAAAGGTAAATGCGTTTGCCTGTTGTGTGGCAGTAGTATTGCAGTGCCGAAAAAACATAATGTTGAACACCACTTTCAGACAAGTCATACCACTTTTGATATGAATTATCCACTTAAATCTGAAGTAAGAAAGAAAATAATAAATCAACTAAAATGAAGTTTAACTACTCAACAGACTGTTTTCACTAGACACGTGGAAAAATCTAAAAAGGCAACCATTGCTTCTTTCAAAATTTCTCACATGCTTGCAAAGAAGAAAAAAACCTTTCCAGGATGGTGAATTGTTCAAAGAAGCATTTCTGACTGCTGCCAATTGTTTGCTTGAGGAATATTCTAACAAGCGTGAGATTATGTCGGCGATACAAGACCTACAGTTGTCAAATAACACAGTCACAAGAAGAATACACACAATTTCAAAAGACTTGCAAACTCAGTTAAAGACTGACTTGGCAATATGTGACTGCTTCTCTCTGCAATTTGATGAGTCCACAGATATATCAGACACTGCACAGTTGGCAGTTATGGTGAGAATGGTATTTAGTAACTTCACAGTAAAAGAGGAGCTGTTGCAAATATTACCAATGAAAGGACAGACGAGAGGTGAGGATATTTATAAAACTTTCAGAACATACGCCAGGTTGATAAACATGCCTTTGCATAAGTTGTCTGTGATAACTACCGATGGAGCACCAGCAATGGTTGGTCAAAACAAAGGATTGATTGCCCTTTGCAGGAAAGATGAATCATTTTCAAACTTTATGTCCTACCACTGTATTATTCATCAGGAAGCTTTGTTGTAAAATACTGCCCTTTGAACATGTTATGAAAATAGTCACAAAGATAATCAACTCTATTCGAGCAGCTCCATTGCAACACCGACTTTTCAAGGCCCTGTTAGAAGATACTGAAGATAAAGAACACGATCTCATCCTGCATACTGAAGTACGTTGGCTCTGTAAAGGTAAAGTTCTTACAAGATTTGTGAACTTAATTGAAGAAATAAAAACATTTATACATGATAAAAATGAAAATGATGATGAACTAACAGACTCTTGCTGGCTGGTGGATTTGGGTTTTCTTGCTGACACCATGGAAAAATTAGATTCTTTCAATTTGGAGTTGCAGGGAAAAGACAAAAATAGAACTGAAATGATAAGCTCTGTAAACGCATTGAAAGCGAAATTGACTTTGTTGATATCACATCTGCATATCAAATCTCTCGTGCACTTCCCATATATGAGGAAAATGCTAGGTAACAATAAATTAAACGTGCCATTATTTATGGAGACCCTGCCAGTGCTTCAAAAAACAGTTTGAAGAGAGATTTCTTCAGTTTACAAATATCAAGCCAATTGTCTCCTTCTGTATCAATCCTTTTACTTGCCAAATAAATGTAATAGAACTAGCCACATATATTGCAGACCTTGTTCAGGGGAAAGCAGAACTAGAGTTAGAAATTTTGAACCTTAAGAACGATATTTTGCTAAAATCCTTAATATCAGAGGACTTATAGAACATAGTAGACAAAGAAAGGTTCCCATTTTTTTTAAAAGCGGCATATAAAATCAAATCGTTTTTCGGGTCAACGTATTTATGCGAATCTTTGTTTTCAAACAGAAATTTAATAAAATCATGATATAGATCTCGACTTACTGATGAGCATCTTAATAATTGTTTGCTGACAGGGTTGTCGTCATACTCTCCTAATTACGAGGCACTGGCCAATGAAATGCAATGCCAAAGATCACACTGACAGATTAGGTTTTTTTATGTTTTCTTTTATGGTTTTTTAAATGATTTTATTATACGTGTGTTTTTTATTTACTCTGTATTACATTTTGTATATATGTTTCTTTGTGTGTATATAAGTTGTACAATAAATTTATTATTTTTAAATTATTTTTGTTTATTATTTTTTATTCTTGTTCAATAATAAATATCCTTAGAAGTAGCTGGTGCCCGCTGCCCTACCAATATTTTAGAATGTGCCCTAGGGTATAAAAAGGTTGGGAACCCCTGGTCTATTGGGTACAAGAGAAAACTGGGTATAAGACAAAATGAGGGAAGTGTCAGGTGAGTGATGTTGGGTATGACCTGGGAGGACTCACTGTGTATTGGGTTGCTCAAGTAATGCTTCCTGGACAGGAAGGTTTGCCCTGGGCTTTAAAAAGTTTATGAGTAAAAGAAAGAAAGGCTTTATTAAAAGCTGGACCACCATCTCCAAGCACCTTATGTAAGCTATGAACAGTATATAAACCACAGAATGAAAATAAAGAGTTCACTAAAATTGCATATAATTATATTACATATTAAAATTATATAAATATATGGACAAATGTATCTTGGCAGAAAGATTTAAAAACCTAAGGGCCTAGGAAGCAGAGCCTTTTTGGGGTTACTATTACACTAACCCTATATGGCTAACTGTGGCATAAAATATTTAATTGGATAAATTATATGTCTTTAAAGCTGCCAGGTCATGTATGTTTTTGTGGTTTTTGCAAGTTAATTGTTCTGTTAATCTTGTAACTGGGCTTGCCTCCCCTAAATCTTACCCTCTCCTACTTTAAAGCCTCTCCCAGTGCTTTGTATGTACTAGACACTCAATATGACATTGCTAAAGTAATGAATGTGTGCACTTAATTCTGCCATCAGAGTTTGAAAATTAATTTTACTTTTGGCTGATGAGAATTACACCTGAAGTCTGGATGATAGTAAAATGGGTCTGTATCTTTCTCCTGTGTTACAGTTCTATCTCCAGTTGGGCACCTAGCAGCCTCCAATACTTCATCAATCGCTGTCCTTTAGGTTCAGATATGGCTCCTTGAATGTACTCCAGCAAGTCTGTTTTCCCTGGGTCATCATAATGCCTTGCAGAGTGGAGTTCCTGGACAACTAAAAAGTCACTCTATCATTCGACTAAAAGACCCCATCTCCACAAGGGTGAGGCTAGGGAGAAACACAGGGATGAAGGGGTCAGACATTCACATCTCTCCCAAAATCAATATAAATTTTTGAAAAGGCTGTTTCATGGAGGTTTCTGGTAGCCCCCCCTTGCAAATAGCCATCATGGCCACCACCTATTTCTGATGCCAGAGTTTTCCTCTGTTGGGATTATGGAACTGTTGTTTCATTTTAAACTAAACTCACTTTTCACCCAATCACATTGAACTATTTATTACCATGTATTAACTTGGTATGAATATGAATGAGGTATATGGGCTTTTAAGTATGTAGATAGCAAATGGTAGAAGGAGTGCCGGTGAAGTGAGAACTAACTGGGATATCTTGATGGAATGGAACATTCCAAAGAATCAGGGTCAGGTTAAGGGAACAGGGTAACTAGAGGTCACTGGCAGGGAAAATGTGAATGAGCACTCTGAGGGTCAGCCCTGAGTTTGGAATGAGGGGAGTAACTAAAACACAGGACCCAGAACAATAAGTCTCATTCATGCTTTGCTTATTCCACACACAATTTCTCAGGTGCTAAGAGTTAGGTAGGGTGGTTTATTTACCAGCCAAACTGTGGAAATTTTAGAGTAAAAGAAGTCACCATTAATATCTATGGTGGGACAATGGGGAAACGTGGATGTATGGCCACCTTAGTAACATCTGCACAACTTCATGCAGGAATGAAATAACCTGCTGTCCCCAAAACACCTGCAAATGATATGCAGAGCAATGACACAGTGTAAAAATAACAAACATTTAGGGTATTCTTTTATGTACCAGGCACCATGTTAAGTGCTGTTTGTAACTCATTTAATTCTCCCTTGTAGTTACTGATGTTATTCTCATTACACAGATGTGAATACTTTTCAACACCACCTGGCTGGACAGAGGTAGAGTGAGAACTCCAAAGCAGGCTGGCTGGCTGGCTCCTGAGCCAGGCTCTTTGGGACCAAAAGGAGGAGAGACACAGTATCAAGTGGATTCCAAGGAGGGAGGCAAACTTTCACCTGAGGAAAAAACATTGGGTTTTCTGGCAAAGGAAGCATTTTGTGAGCCATTTGAAGAAAATGAAGTTCAAGAATATTCTGATGGGAAAGATGATGGAATCAGAGGCATAAAAGCAGAAAAAAATGTAGGCATCCTGGGAAACAGAATAGATTAGGTTTTTGCCAGGTCATTTTGGAATTAATAATAGCAAACAATTGGCTTAATAATAGGCTGAGCAGACATCCCATTTTAACTAGGTCAGAGAACAACAGGACTGTCCCATTTCAAATGGTACATATGGTCAGCCTATTGACACCTTGAATGTAGCCCAAGGAGACCAGGCTGACAATACACACTGATTGAAATGGGACAGTACCTTTGCTTTCTGTCCCATTTGAAACATGATGTCTCAGAGCTCAGCGTACTTAATAAGGGTTGTGCCTTTTTCTCACCATAGCAATCATGTGCAGTTACGACTATTTTTATTCTCATTTTCGCATGAGAAGAATGTGGCCTTAGAGTTTAAGTCATTGTTTGCAGGTGAATCAGCTGTAAATGGTTCTGGGAAGCCTATCCTCGCAGTCTGACTCTAGAGGGCACAATCTACATCATTATCTTATATTATGGCACTTCCTTATGGGGCAGGTGACTCAGAACACCTGTGACTCTAACAAGACCCACAGGGGTATTAATTTATCATGGGCACAGAGAAAGATAGTAGGGGAGGAGGGCAAGGGATATGCTATTGATACCCTGTGCTGGGTGAGAAGCCTCAGGGAGCTTATTTTCATAAGGCTGTCCCGGCTTTTAATTTGTTGAAGGAGAGAATAGTGGTTATGAGTGTCCCACTTCAGATCTAACTTAGGAACTATAGTGATTTCTTGTGAAGCCTACTGTATGGCTTTAATTTTTCCTTTATATAAACAAATGAGGTCCTCTAAACAAGGATTTCGGAATATTAGAATATTAAGTAACTCAGTTGGCTCTATCAAGAATGTTAGGAAATGAGATGAATGTGCCTTGTTACACTATAAAGTATCTGGGAATCTGCTTTCACCTGCTTCAACAGCAAAATCTGGTTCTCTTGGTCTTTTGAAGAAAAGCACTTTGCTAGTAAAGGGAAAGGGGGAAATGGTCTTGATGTCTTTTGAGTTGGATGGAAATTACTACCTTCTTGAAAGTGTGATTATTCAGCCATGTTCCCCAGCAGTCCCAGGTTGTGAGTCAGCTCTCAGGTGAGTCAGCAATGAAAAGGCTCCTGGCCAGGTCCCTCCTCCCATGAGAGTGTGTTCTTGTGTCAGCAAATACCAGCTTCCCCTGAGGTTCCTCTGAGTTCCCCTGAGGCTTCTAAAAATATGAATGGGTCTTCCCATTCCTGGAAAGCTAGGAGATGTTGTTTAACATTTTTATGCCCCTTGTCTTGGGCACCACACCTGTGGGACTTAGTTGTGCCCACCTGGCCCAGTGAGTAGGATGCTGAGGATTAACAACATCTTCGATCTAATAGCACATGATTATAGGCTATAACAACTTTTCTACAGACATCACTTCTTGGATTAAAAATACTACCTATTCACTAATATTTGTGGTATAGCTGTAAGCGAGAGTCAAATACATACAGGAGACTCTCAGTTAACTGACTCCCATGGGTATTGGTAGAAGCTGGATAAATGCAAGTAGATTCTCTGTTAACTGAAACTCAAGCAATTGTCACTCTGGATAATGGAGAGTCTACTGTACAAATATGTGTCTAAGTGCAATGGATAGTAGCTTTCCACCATTTCACACCTTATCAATTACTACTCTGGTTTTTTGGTTAGCTTTAAAGAAACTTTATCCACTTATTTATTTATGTAACAGTTAATGAATGTCTGGGACAGAGGTCACTGGTGGGGTGATTGTGAGGGCAGGCACCATCCTTGCTCTCCAGTAGCTTGCAGCTGGAGGGGAAAAAAGCAAAAAGTGGACCATCACACAGGCAACAGACTCAAATGATGAGCAAGTCTGTGAGAAGCTGGGTGTTGAAGGCATTTGAATCTTCCAGCTTGCATGCAAACTCTGGTCAATATGTTTGCTTACATCATTTCTCTATAAAACCTCAGGTTTTATACCATTGTATCTGAAAGGCCATTTCCAGTGCTATTATAACTATCAGCAGTTGCAGCAAATATTTTCACTGGGTTGACTTATTTGTCCCCCATGTATAATAATTTCCAGCCTGATGCCTAGAGAACTTCAAGAGATGTTTTGAGATGAACTTGGAGAAACTGAGCTAGAGAATCCCTTCTTCCCAGACTGCTGTTTAGGCAACTGTGAATAACAGAAATGAGTCCACTGGCACCTTCTGACACAAGTGCTGCCCAGGGGCTGCAGCTGTCATTAAGGCCCACTAGTTGCCTGCATATTTCTGGTAAACTGAACCCAATTAGATGGATGGAGGAGGGGAGAATAAGGGTTTTCTTCCCTCTCACATTAAAAGAATGGCACAGGCCGCAGTGCATGGCATGTTTCTACTTGCCCTCTAGGAGTGGCTCATCAGAGTTTCTGTGGGTGAGAATGGAGATCAGCTGTGACATTGGGTTCATGAAGGACACAATGAAGGACTGGTGAGCTGGTCCCTTGGCACTGAACTAGGTGGGTAAAGGTACCTTCTTGTGGGGTAGGAGCACTCAGGGTAACAGATAAATATACACAGACTAAACTGCTCCTGGGGTCTGTAGGGTGAGATCGCCAGCCAGCGGTAGATTTAAGGCAAAGAGACTCTGTCCCAGGGGAAGGGCACTGGGGACTCCACTGAGCAGCTGTGGCTCTGGTTGAGGATCTGGCCTACAGAAGGCTGGACAGGTTCTGCAGGGTGCCCTCCAGTGGGTGTTTTCTCTCTGGTTATCTGGTGATACTAGTTGCCACAGTGCATGGTGCCTTGGTCACTTTAGGTTCCCCAGACTTCCCCCTTGGCACACAGCTTCTGAAGAGTTTGCCAAGCTGAGAACAGGAATAGTGGCTATACTCCTAGGACAGGGGGATGAAGCTGGATACTATATATGTGTTTTGAGAGTCACTTATGAATCTAGTTTTGGAGATCTATGGAAGACAAGGCATGGGAAACAAGGGAGCCTCAACTTGCAAAACCTCTTATGTCTCCATGTCTGTGGAAGCCCCCAGGTCATCCATCCCTGTGTTGCTGTCTTTCTACTTCTAGCCCTCCCCCATCACTGCAGCCTGAAAAACCTTACACGTATCCATCCACTTAGCTGACGGGGCAGAAGGAATAGTATGTTGGCCCCCATAATATATGCTTCCTTGTGGTATTTTGGTAATTGTGCCACATTATGTGCAAAAAGGATTCTGCAGATGTAATTAAGGCTCCTTCTAGTCAGTTGACTCTCAGAATGCAGGTCACCTGTGTGGTAGGCCTAACAAAATCACATGAACTCTTTCAAATCATAGTTTTCTCTGGCCAGTTGTGGGGGGAGAAGTTGAGCGAGATTTGAAGTACTTAAAAGATTTGAAGTGCTGTTGTTGGCTTTGGAGCTGAAAGGGCCACATAGAAAAGACTTGAGAGGGGTCTCTAGGAGCCAAAAACATACTCTGCTGACAACCATCAAAGAAATTATCTTGGCAGTGGATTGTTCCTCAGAGCTCTGGATTAGAGCCCAGCCCAGCCAGCACCTTGATTGTGGCCTTGTGAGACTCTAAGCACCTGAACCATCTCTCAGACTTCTGACCTACAGACACTATGAGATAATTAATAAATGAGTGTTGTTGTAAGTCACCCGGTTTGGAAGTATTTGTTATGTGTTACAGAAGAGGAACTCAGATGGACAAAACAGCACACAAACAAGAAGGCAGGCCCAGGTCTCTCCATTACCCTCTGCCTCCAATCCCTCAGGGTCTCCATATGTGCATGCAAGATGAGGAGCTAGACTAATATTTTCTGACTTCTGTTTTAGCTCCAGCATCTTCAGTTCTGCCTTTAAGATTCAATCATCCCAAATGTCACCCAGATTCAGTTTCCTAGTGGGACTTCTGGGGCTTTAGGTAGGCAGGCTGGGTTTTTTCATAGTTGTTTTTTTTTATTATAAAATTTAATGGGGTGACATTGATTGGTAACAACTAGATAGTTTCCAGATATACAAGTCCATATCACATCACCCATGCATTACATTATGTGCCCACCACACAGAATCAGTTCCCCTTCCATCTCCATAAATCCAGTGCTCATTCCCACCTCCCCTACTCTACCCCCCCTCTCCCCTTCTTCCCCCTGTTCAGGTAAACACAAAACCATTGAGTGTGTCCATAATGCTGGTACCCACTCTCCCTCCCTACCCCACTCCTTCCCTCAGGCAATTACCAAGCTATTGAGTGTGTTCATAAGTCTCTGTGTCTTTGTTTCTTTCAGTTTTATAATCCACCTATAAGTGAGGTCATATTTTTCCGGATTCTTTCATTCTGACTTATTTCGCTTAATAAGATGGTCTCTAGGTACATCCATGTTGCCAGAAATGACTGTATTTCATCATTTCTTATCGCTGAGTAGTATTCCATTGTGTAAATGTACCACATCTTCTTTATCCAGTCATCTATCAAAGGGCATTTTGGTTGTTTCCATGTTCCGGCCACCGTAAAAAGTGCAGCGATGAACATGCGGGTACAAACATCTTCAAAGATTAAGGTTTTCAGGTTTTCTGGGTAGATGCCCAGTAGAGGAATGGCTGGGTCATATGGTAGTTCCATTCATAATTTCTTGAGGAATCTCCATACAGTCTTCCATAGATGTTGTACCAGTTTACATTCCCACCAGCAGTGTATGAGGGTTCCTTTTTGTCCACAGCCACTCCAGCACTTGTTATCCCTTGTCTTGTTGACTATAGCCATTCTAACAGGTGAAAGATGGTATCTCATTGTGGTTTTTATTTGCATCTCCCTAATTGCTAGTGAAGTGGAGCATTTTTTCATATATCTGTTGGCCATATGTATGTCTTCACAAGAGAAGTGTCTGTTAAGGTCATCTGCCCATTTTTTAATTGGATTGCTTGTTTTTTTTCTTGTTGAGTTGTACAACTTCTTTGTATATTTTTGATATTAGCCCCTTATCAGAGGCATTGTTTGCAAATATTTTCTCCCAGTTGGTTGGTTGCCTCTTTGCTTTGTTGATGGTTTCTTTTGTGGCACAGAAGCTTTTTAGCTTGATAAGGTCCCATTTGTTTATTTGTGCTTTTACTTCCCTTGCCAATGAGGTCAGATTCATAGAGTCCTCCCTGAATCCCAGGTCCATAAGTTTAGTGCCAATGTTATCTTCTATGCAATTTATTGTTTCCTTTCTTATTTGGAGGTCTTTAATCCATTTTGAGTTAATTTTGGTATATGGTGAGAGGTCGCAGTTCACCTTCAGCCTTTTGCATGTGGTTTTCCAATTTTCCCAACACCATTTACTGAAGAGGCTTTCTTTTCCCCACTGTATATTTTTTGATTTTTTCTCAAAAATAATCTCTCCATAACTTTGTGGGTTTATTTCTGGGTTTTTAATTCTGATCCATTGGTCTGTGGGTCTGTTTTTCTGCCAGTACCAAGCTGTTTTGATTACTGAGGCTTTGTAGTACAGATAAAAGTCAGGCAGAGAGATGCCCCCAGCTTTATCCTTTTTTCTTAGGATAGCTTTTGTGATTCGTGGTCTTTTGTGGTTCCATACAAATTGGATGATTTTTTTATGTATTTCTTGAAAGAATGACTGTGAGATTTTGATGGGAATGGCATTGAATCTGT
>PVKE010021691.1:0-26286 GCA_004027555.1 Craseonycteris thonglongyai
ACACTAGATAGCCAAAGCATTGAGGATATGAATATTAAGAGAGAAATTGATTTTCAAATTTTAAATTGTTTTATGTAAATATTCTATTAATAAAGTCTCAAAATGTGTGTGTTTTTGAAATAACATATCACCTTTGAGAAAAGCCCTATTTAATATGTGAATATATATTCATCAATACACAACTAATATTATATCAGGGATTACTTTGTTGAATTTGTAAAGTATCTACTTCAAAACTATAACTTTTTAAATCTAAAAGTGATTAAAACAGTAACTGTGTTTTAATCTGAGCTTTACAATTATGCAGAATTTAGTCTCAGCTTATAGAACTACATGAAGAATAGTTTGGACTTAGAATTGGGAAAATTATCTCTTGACTTAGAATTATAGAACTGGAAAGGTAATTAAAGTGGATGCCAATTTCCTCAGTTAAGGACGAGAATATGGAGGCTAAATGGCTGAACTGATTTTTCAAGCAAGATTGTTGTAAAGCTAGATCTAGAACACAGGATTTCTGAGGCACGACCTGATATTCTTTCTATTATATGTCTTGCTGCCTTGTTAAAATACTATTTATTCAGAAAATTGCATGAAATTTGAAAGACTCTTATAAGAGGGAAGAGAATTATTTATTCATATTCAAAAAAGAAGATATGTATATTATGTTTATATCAATAGCAGCTTTTCTTTCACAAGCTGAGAAAAAACTAGCTTAGCTTTAAATATAGTATAGAAATATTATATATGAGCTATTTTAAATGCTTTTATTTTTAATCCGGTTTTTTAGCTTTTCTTCATAATTTGCATTTACACATCGCAATTTATTTTTTTTAACAATCTGATGGTGTCATTTTTTTTTTTTTTAAATCAGTGTTTGTGCTTTATACAGTTTGGAGTATTTGGTTATTTTTTTCCCACTTAATTAATAAACATATTTCTGATGCCTTTTAAAATTTATTTTGAAAAAAATTAGATATAAAAATAGTCACAGACAAGGTAGGTTTTTACAGAAGCTATGTACTTTCAGAAAAAAAAAGTGTGCATATATTTGATTTTGTAAATTTAAGGCAGGGGTTTTAATGTTATAGTTAATGCAGGGATTCATAATTTAGTCATTTTTATTCAGAATACTGCCTTTCAAAAATGTATTCTCTGATAAAATGTTATTTCTTCCTTAAGGAATCCTGTTGAGTCAAATATTCATTTTGCTTTTTAACAAAAAGCAATTTAAGGACCTCATCCTGCCTTTTATATTGCTAAACAGTATAATTTCAACAAAAATGCATCTCATTATAAATGCATTTGTCTTTATTCAGCCAAGACTCTAAAAATGTTACAACTAGGGAGGGGTACTGGGAAAGCTCAGCAGGTTGAGCACTTGCCTTGCAATCTCGAGGTCAGGGGATCAAATCCTGGTCCCGGTCCTGGGCCATGCAAACATATATGCTGAACTGGAGTGTGCCTCCCATGTGGTTCCCACCCTGCACAGTTCCATATCCACCTGTGTGGAATGAAACTGTGTCAAAACTAATGACGTACAACTATGGAGACTGCTAGGGCCCTCTCTGTTTCTCTCTGTCTCTTCTCTCTTTGTCTCTCTGTCTCTCTCTCTCAAACAATCATAAAATAATTATTTTTTAAAAGAGAAATCAGAAGAATGCGTAATGGACCTATCAATGCAGAATTTCTTAAAATAATAATAATAAAAATAAATAAAAATGTTACAGACAAATATTCACTGAATTTAGTCAAAAGCAGTTCAGTTTGTTTTTTAAGTGTGCAAACATTGCTTCTAAAAAAAATAAAAAAAACATTTGTAGCAGATAAAGGTAAATTCATAGGAAACTAAGCAAAGTATGACTGTGGATAATAATTTTCTACAGCTTTACAATTTTGTAGAGTAGGATGTGTGCATCTGCTCTACAGGATTTTCAGTTATTTCTTCCAGGAATTCTTTTTTATTCCTTGAGTCTTCTTTAGCCTAAATGTTCTCCTTCCCATATTTCTTAGAAATAGTGAATATTTATGGATTGTGTTTCTTTAAACTGCTGATAGCCTAAAGCTCTAATCCTCACTTTTTACCACTTCATCCTCTGGTATCTGCCTATATTAAAAAAACAAACAAACAATAATTCTTTTTTTCTTTTGAGCAGCAACTGCATACAATTCAACCAATCTTTCCATTTTATAATCAGATTGAAAATAGACATTTAATACTCACTTTTTAATCTTTCCATGGAAAAATCTTAATATTTAATTAATATGGTTTTTGTTATATCATATTTATTTTTAAAGAGTCTTAGTTTTTCCTGCAAAGGTGTAATTTGATTATATTAACTTTATATATATATATGGTATATTAAGAAACTTGAGGGAGAAGCCCACTTTAATGTATTGCAAGCATCTTGAATTTTAAAATCCACTTTGCATATCTTTGGTATCTGAATTAATATAAAAGCTTGATAAAGAGATGAGAATTAATGTACTCGACCTGTTAGGAGTAAGTAGTTGTATTGTTGATTTAAGCTTGTAAAATGAGACATTTCAGAATGCTAAAGGCCGACCAGCAGGTTTTCAGGTGATTAAAGAAAATCCTTCATCTTGGATGAACTTGAAGGAACATGATGCTATTTAAGTAGAATTTAATCAGGGAGAAGAAAACCTTGGAAGTAAAAAGACGGAATGTTTCATGTCATTATTTGCAAAGCAATTGAACAAAAGAAGAGCAAGATAATTAAGTGCCTTGCTGCTAAGCAGAATTTTTCAAAGCAGGTTGATTAGAGGTCTTCCTTTTTAAAAAATAAAATAAACATCTAAGTCTAGATAATGTAGTTGAAAAAGCTAACTCACTTATATAGGTGGAGACCAGTTTGAAAGAAAATTGACAATATTGTATATGGTGGCAGATGTTCACATTGATGAACTTAATAGCTCAGCAAAATGCTGATCAACTCTAATTTTAGCATTAGTGGTATTTTAGTGTGTTTTTAGTGTTTGAAAAATGGAAATTCAAACAGACTGGATACATGATTGAGCTAAATGTATTATTTCATTACCTTAATTATGCCATTTTTCAATTGAACTGCATAAATAAGATTTGATACTTTTCTACTCCTTTGCCTGAAAAACTACCAAAGCAAGTATTATCATTATCATTATAAAATGTTATTTATAGCTATCAAACAAAATTGGATGTCATCTCTTATATCTGTATTTTGTATTTCAAGACATTTCGGGTGATAACATGAGGAAAGTAGCACACCCCAGATTGTACTTTGTAAACACACGCTGGCAAGGCTGTGGCTTCTCTTACAGTGGTGGTCAGGTCAAAGTACTGATGGATGCATCGTAGCTGGAAATGAAAACTAAGAAGGCATGATGACCTTAGGACCTACTTTCCTATTGAAGGAAGGAAACTTGAAGCTAACAAGTTACGCCAGTCAAACACATAGTAGACATATGTTCTTTTGTCAGTGTTCTTTTGCTCTTTCAACATTTTAATGACTTTGAGCTTATTTAGTAATGCATACGTTGGAGGCAAACATCCAGTAGCAGATTGCTTCGTTTATTATCAATGAATTTATTTATTCTGTCAGTCACTGCAGAGCTTTATTTACAAAGAATACATTTAAAACCTTAAACTGACTCTTTGGTCACCTGGCAGACCACTTTAAAGTATAAAATGAGTAACTTCCAATCTATCTTTGAGTAGTTTCAAAAGTTAATGCTTTGTCATATTGGAAACCCCTTTGAAAAATCTAAAACAATAACAAACTCAGACATTTTCAGCTGAAGCATATGATCTAAATACTTGACCTAAAAAAAAATTTTTTTTTTTTATTCTAGGTCCTACTGAGCTATTTAAAACAGTTTTGGTTTTTTGCTTGTGCTTTGTTTAAGTGTTCTTTAATTTTGCCTGTATTTTAGAATCACCTGAGGAATGTGAAAAAATTCTCAGATCCTGGCCACACCCCCAGCCAAGTCAAATCAGCATATCTAATTATGGGACTTGGGCATCTGTATTTTCTAAAGCTCTCTGTGTGATTCCATTGTATACCCAAGGTTGAGAACCACTGAGTTTTAAATACTTATTTCTTCATTTGCTCTAGTCTTTATTTTTCTTGATAAATAAAATAAACACTCTGAAGCCTGATTTTCTTAATTTAAAAAGCTGATATAGAACATTTGATATCTAAAAGTGTCCTTTCTATGGGCACTTTGGACTTGGGAGCATCATAAAAGGCTATGATTCAGGGTTTATACTAATTTTGCATTATTTAAGTATATAAAATTTATCACCTTGGTTTGTTTTATATGGACACTTTGGTGGACAAAGTACATCTTGATGTGTGTTAGATATAATTTGTGCCCAGTCTTACACCTTCCTAACTCACTGTTTTACTGTATCCATTAGTATTGCATCAGCTAAACAGAGAGAAGGCCTGCTAACTCCTCACTTTAGCTCTACACCCAAATATGTTTTCTGCTTCCTGGCTTATTGGCTATTTCTCTTGGGACTCAGCTAGTCCAATGCATTCACATACCTGACTCAATCTTTGGTCAATACGGGATAAGAGCAAAGTAACCTGCCCTTCAGTTCTGTGTCTCAGACAGACTGTTCTGAAGTGTATTCTGTACATTTCTTGAGAGGCTCCCTTTAAGTTGAAACCCAGTTGCTCACTTTAGTCACCAGCTCAACTACATACCCTTGGATTGGCTTTTCCCCTTCATGTTTCATACTTCCCACTCCCCTCAAAACTCATTCCAGTTTCTTAGGAATCACTTCCCCAAATAAACTTCCTGTACACAATACCTCATCTCAATCTGTTTTTTAGTTTCATCCAAGCTAAATCAGTATAGAAGTGGTATATCATGGTAAACATATTTTAGTGTTTAGTGTGCTCCCTTTTCTATTGTGATTTTCTATTATACCATTTTTCTACTTAATACATTAGTTCAATCTAACTTTGATAGGGAATAATCTACTCCCAAATACTGAATTGAATGTCATCTTCATGTTATGAGTTTGTGTACCAGTTCTTGCATCTCCTGCCCTCATTGTCCTCTGTGATTTGATTACCTTGAGTACTCTCCCTGGTGTCCTGACAGGAACTTGCCCTATACTACTCTTGATCAGTGTCCACACCACACATTCACTCCAGACCATGCAGCAAATATTTTATAGATTCAAACCATATAACTCAGTAGCCTGAGCATAATGTGAAATGAAATGGGAAGATATTGTAGAAAGAAAAATGATGCTGATGCAGTGCAATACTATATGTGTAGTGTAAAGGCAAGCACTTTATAATTAGGGTCCCAGTGCAGGGCAATTACATTTTCCATTGCCCAGAAAAAAAAAATAGTTAACAGACATATTAATAAAGACAACACATCCATTTTCCCCTCCTGCGTCGAAACAGTTTTTCTTTCTTTCAGCTGAGCACCAGATGTACGAAAAGACATATGCTTGAACATAACGATGACATTCTGTGCCATAAAATATTCATATAATAAGAGGAGCCACAGCTATGGAATCACACCAACTCTGGAGCATACACATGAAGTGAATTATGCCAGGGTTATTTGAACCCTTGCTCACTTCTCTCTATCTCTTTTGGCAGAGTGCATGCAGTTGAGTCACGGAAGCTACGTGCATGGATGTTACGATTTCTTTGTCTGGGCTTATTTCCAGGCTCAGAGATGGAGGAACTCGGTGGCTGTCACAGATGACTCGGATGTATCATGCCACATCCCCTTGGCTTTTCTCTAACTTCACACACAGATGCGGTGGACAGTTCTCTGCAAATTCAGTTTCATCTCAGGATAGTGGTATTCCACCTCAAGTATGAGCATGCCTTTTAGCATCCTGCCCACATCTTTCTTCTACGTTGCTGCAGTGTCATTATCCAAATGACAGTAGGGGCCAGAAGCATGAGGATGTCAGTGTCCCAGGGAATAACGACAACCAGTGGTGTCAGGAACCCTGGATAAACTTTCCAGCCTCTCACCATTGAGATGGGGAATCACGAGGGACCTCTGTACTCTTCTCCAGATGTTCCCATGGATTCTTGCCCTGGTTGTCCATAGCAGTTACCTCAGTAATGGACCCTAATATTGGCTTCCCCTTCCTCCCTCTCTAATTATTTATACAACCTCAATTCTGCTTACTGGGATCACTTCCAAAATCAACTGTATCTAAGCTCTGATTTCAGACGAGCACAAACTAAAACAGTGATATTAGATCAGTTATGTAATCTTTCTGAATCAATACTTATTTGTCTACAAAATGGGAATATTGAAGTCCACCTTACAGTGTCATTGAGAGATGTGGATATTATTTACTGAAAGCATTTCTTTCTATCTTTGGCACACAACTCACTTTAAAAGCCAAAAGGTTAGGTGGAAGCCGGGATGACTCAGCAGGTTAAGCACCTGCTTTTCAGCCCCAGAGACCAAGGAGTGAATCCCAGCCCCTGCCCTTGTGAACCCACAAGCCACCCTGGAGGCCTTAGCCCAGTTCCCACCCTGCTCGGCCCCTGCCCAGCCCTGTGGAATGAAAACTGATGATGTGCTACTATGGAGACTGCTCTGGGCCCTCCCCCTTCTCTCTGTCTCTATCAGAAACAAAATAAATCTTTTAAAAAAAGAAAAAACAAAACAAAACTGAAAGGTTAGATAGTAAGAGATAGCAAATACAAATTTGAATACCTCATTCTGAACATGATTCCTACAGAGAAGGCAAGAAAGAGACATGAACAGATTTTGAAAAATGCTGCAAGCTAGCAAGTAGAGGAACTAAATTTCTCAGCTCTGTGGGCTTCTTGGTTGGTTCTCCTATGAGACTTGGAGTAGATTTTTTTTTAAGGTAACCAATCAGTACTACTTTGTGGTGCAGGTGGTAATTGGGAAAATTGCAAGTCTTTTAAGAATCCAACACAATATTTTTGTTTAATGTCTACCAGTAGTCTCTAATCCTAAATCTGTTTCTTAATCTCTGTTTTTCAAAGGAAAAAAAGACCCATGTTTTTATTTCTTAAGTGAAATGTAAAACTTCTCTGTGTGAGACAGTCAAATGTGAACTATTTACCACAATGCTTTTTTCTACTGTATTAATTTTTCAACAAGTTTTGGCTAAGAGATATTAAAATGTGGTGTATCTTTAATAATCCTTAATAATTATCCTTAAAAATGATTCAAAGTAATAGGTAAAAGTTAAGTGTATGTTTATTTTTAATCTATCCTTTACAGCAAGGGTTATATTTAATTAAATGTAGCTTAAAGCCACATAAACATAAAATTTCTCTTCATCTGTCATTGCAACATATTTTTTTTCCAGAAGTTTTGAAGTAAAGCTTTCTGATTTTTCTTATGAATTTAGACATGATGAATAAGATGTCTCCATTAAACATGTTGATCCCTTGTCAAGACATATATTATTTCTTTTATTGCAGGATATACATACAGTGATAAAAAAAATTCATGTTTCTGTGCTCTATTTAAGCAAGCTTTAGACATTAAAGATCAATATTATACTGATGTGAATTGAACTATACTGCTAAAGAATAGCCTCTTGTGGGCATAAATGAAGCTCAAAA
Source organism: Craseonycteris thonglongyai (assembly GCA_004027555.1). NCBI lineage: Eukaryota > Metazoa > Chordata > Mammalia > Chiroptera > Craseonycteridae > Craseonycteris > Craseonycteris thonglongyai. Next base: position 7,599 of record PVKE010021691.1, read on the forward strand.
GAAATCGCTAGGTGGTTTTGCTTCACCCTGTCAGACAGCATACTTCATATACAGTGCCATGAGATCATCTTTCCCTCTACAGCCTTAACTGCATGTGTCAGTTGTGGTGAGATAGGCTGTCTCAACACAGGCTAATAGAGTCCTTGACCAAACTAAGATTTTTTGTTTTTTTATTAAGTTAAACTAAATTAAATTTTATTTTATTTTTGTTTATCTTTTTTAATTTTTTTAATTACAGTTGACAGTCAATGTTATATTAGTTTCAGGTATACAGCATGATGGTTAGACATGTATATGACTTATGTACTAATTCTCTTAAAAGTCCAGTAACTCCCTGACACCATCCATGGTTATTACAATATTATTGAGTATTTATTTCCTATGTTGTACTTTATATTCCATGAATATTTTATAACCGCCAGTTTGTACTTAATCCCTTCACCCTTTTCACTCCTCCCCCAACACCCTTTCCATCTAGCAACAATCAGTTTGTTCTCTGTATCTATGGGTCTGCTTCTATTTTGTTTGTTCATTTATTTTGTTTTTAGATTCCACTTATCATTAAAACATGTGGTGTTTTTCTTTCTTTGTCTGACTATTTCACTTACCAAAATATCCTCTAATACCATCTATGTTGTCTCAAATGGTAAGCTTTCATTTTTTTATGACTAATACTGCATTGCATATATGTATGACTTCTTTATCCAGTCATCTATCAGTGGACGCTTACATTGCTTCCATATTGTGGCTATTGCAAATAATGCAGCAATGAACCTAGGGATGCATATAGTTTTTTGAATTAGTGTTTTGGATAAGTACCCAGAAATAGGATTACTAGATCATAAGGTAGTTCTATTTTTAATTTTTTGAGGAACCTCCACACTGTTTTCCATAGTGGCTGCACTAGTTTGCAGTCCCACCAACAGTGTACAAGGGTTCCCTTTTCTCCACATTCTCACCAGCACTTGTTGTTTGTTGACTTTTTAATGATAGCCATTATTACAGGTGTGACATGATATTTCATTGTGGTTTTAATTTGCATTTCTCTGATATAAATTTAATTATTGAGGGTGGGAAATCTTTCAGAATTACTGCATATGTTCTACTTTCAGAGAATACATTAAACCTAATTAAAAAAATTTTACTTTTATGTCCATAAGATTATCATAACTAACGATCCAGTAATACTTTTAGTTAATGAGAAACCTGGACTAGTAATAATTGTTGATTCTATACTAGTTACTTAATAAATTCTGTTGAATAAATTATTGAATGAATGATTCTTTCCTGAGTTCTCTTCAAAGACTAAAGTTTTATGATTAAACAATGCTTTGGGTATATAAACCTTCTTTCAACAAAGTTGGCCTGAGATCCTCCAGAAAGCTAGAGGCACCTATCTCCTCAGCTGTCAACTGGAATCTTTATAGGTGAGGACCATAGTTTAGTCTCTTATGTGGGACTTGGAAGAGCAGCCTAGTTTTGGCTGAGATGAAGTGGCAACTTGATCCTGAAGTTTCTGTGCTTCAGCTAGAATGTTTGCATAAGAGGAACAATTAAGTTGATAGGGGATCTAGCAGGTTTGTCTTGGAGCTGAGTGTAAATAAAAGCATATTGCTTTTCATTCAGCAGGTGCACTTTTTTCAGAAGGTGATAGAATTTATGAAAGTTATCAAATGTTAATACCTCTCTAAAGAATTGAAACTATGCCTTCTGGAATCATGTATAAAGTATGAGAGTAGATTCTGGCTGAGGAACTCAGAGGATAGATATTTTAGCAGGAATATACAAGTACTTTAGTGAAAAGGTTTGTATGGATGAATAGATGGATAGGGGGACGTGTATGTGTGTATAATATATATATGTATAAGCAGTCCTGAAAAAAAAAGCCAGCCAGAAATGCTTCTATTTTTCATATTACATGGCTGGATACTTTCTGCAATGTGTATAGAGAGCACACATGTCTCTTAGCTCAGGTTATAACAAAAATATCACAGAACTATGAAAAATAATTTCATCTCATGTCAGAAAAGAGTGTGCTGTATGTTTTTTTATTTTTGTAGTTGAGGTTCTCTTTGTGTCCTAACATATGATTAAAAAAAATAATATTATTTTTGTTTGAAAATAGTTTATTACTTTATTCATGAATGAGTATGTATTTCTGGAGTACACTGCATTATGCATATATAATTATTAGACGAGGCTCATTGTAGTAAGTATTTTAATAACTTATTAATAATTATTTTATGTACTTTCATAACTGATTTCTGAGAGAGTTTTGCTAAATCTTTAGTTGTTCTCATAAATGCCGTGTCTCATTTCTGTTATTGCTTTTTAAATTTTGAAGCAATGTTAGCATAACATTTTAATAAATAAAACTATGTGACTATAACTTCTGTCAAAATAAAACCACTTTTTTGTTTCCAGTTTATATTTTTCACATTAAATTTTAATATTAATACATCTGATAATAATATTGCCATTTATTCTTGCCTTTTGCTTTTCTCATCTTATTATACTGTTATATCTTCTAGTTAAAATTTTTCTGTAACTTTTTGATTATATATGTAGCTTTACACATTCTGAGTCTCTATCTTTTAATAATAGAATTTAAACCATTCACATACATTATAATGATTGAAATGTTTGGGCTTAATCCCAACAGTTCATTTTTGGTTCTCTCTGTACTATTCCCTGCCCTCCTACCCCTCCCTCCCAGGCTATGTTAATTGTGGCTAGCCAGATGCTAGGTTAAGCTGAAAATCCAGGTAAAATTTATTTTAAATTCAGGGAGAAAAGTTTTAACAACCACCAGCTGGAAAACAGTGCATCTGCACGCAGTTTTCCAAATGCTACATAATGCTGTATGGCATGAATTTCTGTACCACTTTATAAAATATGCTCTCCTGATATACAAAGATGACCTTATTGACCTTTCCATCTGTGATACATGTGCTTTGAGCTGCTTTTCATATGCTCATGAAGAGTTGTGTTGAGCCACAGCATACATTTTTATGGCAGCTTCTTGGGGTTAGAGTTGAAAACTGTGGGTTTGGATAATTTCTTCTCTGCAGTCTTACAAAGAATTATATTTTAAATATTCTATAATTCATTTCTCTTGATCACTTTTAAGCTGCTTTAACTCCATATAGGTAATCATAATTACATTACCCAAATTGGAATGCTTTTGATCATAGAAGAGGACACTATGAGTAATTAATACTTTGTAAACAGGTATGAACTGGGACCATCTGGGGCAAAAGTCATTCTAACACAACTAGTTAGGAGGAAAGGATTGTTTTAATAATAGAAGTGAAAATTTGTTTACATACCTCTTTATTTATAAAAATACTTCCTAGAAAATGTGGCAGGATATGCAGACTAGGTTTATAGGTTTCTGGAGCAGCAAGATTTGAATGAGTGAAGAGATCACAATGCTGTGACATGGCTTCAATAGCACACATTCATTCTTCTAGCATACCCCATGCACTTCCCTAGCTGCCAGCATGGAATTGTAAGCGCACCCTTCCTGAAAAGGACATATGCACCCAAATTCATCCATTTTGCACAATGTGCTAGAAGTCTGATTACACTCTTCCATTCTTATTTCTGTCTTTTGTATACATTATGACCCTATTATTATTACTCCTATTATTCCCTTCTTTGTGTATATATATATATATATATATTTTTTTTTAAGATTTATTTATTGTTTTTGACAGAAAGAGAGAGAGAGAGAGAGAGAAAGAGAGAGAGAGAGAGAGAGAGATACAGAGTCAGAGACAGAGAGAAGGGGGAGGACCCAGAACAGTCTCCATAGTTGCACATCATCGGTTTTTCCACATAGTTTCATTCCACAGGTGGGCTTGCGGCTGCATAGGGCAGGAACTGGGCCGGGGTCTCGCCCCGGTGAGAACTGGGGGCACTCCCCAGTTCAGCATATGGGTCCACACGGACCGGGGCCGGGATTTGATCCTCAGTCCCTGGGGCTGCAAAGTGAGCGCCTAACTCACTGAGCCATCCCAGCTTCCCCTTCTCTGTATATTTTAATAGTTATTTTATCTTTAATGGCTTGGCTTACCCACTGACTGAACTTGATTTTATTTTGTGTAGCTTGGTGCCATTGAACTTTTTTTCGTATTTCAAATTTAATGCATTTAGTAAGTCTTTTCCTTACTGCCTTCTTCCCTGAAGGAATATAGGACTGTTAGCAGAACTCTTTAGTCTGGGGGTATATAATAAGAGGCTCTACTCAAATCATTATATGTCAGCTCTCTTTGCTCTCTCCCTTTCTTGGTAGTTGCCCTTTTATAAATTACACAGTATTGCTAGATTAGCTCCCTACAAATATATTTCATAGCAAAATAACTTAGAATATTTCCAGAGATACCTGTTTTAAAAGCCATTTCAGCACAAACTTGGCATAAATCTGACCACCTCTAGTTCCAGGACAGTTTTCAAACACCAAAAGCCAGTGATGAACTGGACATCACCATTTCATGTCTGCAAAGGAAGAACATTAACTTAGCACAGTTCAGTGTCTAGAAGAAAATGTATAGTCTCATAAAGTTTTAACAGCTTCTTTATGTACATTAAACTAGTGTAATGCCTTTATAAGACAGGTCGTGTGGACAGGAGCAATATTATCATCAGAGGTTAGCTAGGATTGCAAAGGCTTTTGCTGTAATAGTCAAACACATTTTTATTAAAAGCCAACTATATACCAAGCAGTATGCTGAGAGTTCTAGAAATATTAATATATAGAAATATGAAATAATATACGGTCATGTAGTTACCTAATGAATGAGTGTACCTTTAAGTGCTATAATATTTCTAAGAAAGGAGAGCTCAGTACTTGGTTAGCACTTTAGACTCGGAAAACAAAATTTGCCATCCCAAAATGTGTCTGTCTGGAAAAAAGATTATTTTATTTTTTAAGAAACAAAAGACACAAGAAGAATGTTTGACCTTCCTTCAAACGGCTTGAAAAAATTTAATAAAAGGCTTATTATGCGAAGAAGTATGACCATATCTAACTATATTCCAATACGAACTAGGTGTGGTAGACTGGGTGAAACTAGCAAGGCCTTTTTGGTCAAATTTCTCTCTGTGATTCATTGTCTCTTAAATGACTGAGCAAACAATGACTTGCTTTCTTTCTTTTTAAAGTTCAAAACACTACCCACTTCTCCTTAGCTCAAGATGACATATAAGCTTCAACTACCCAATTTGTCCTTTGGCCCCATATTCTTATGGACCCCCAAGTGAGCATACATATTTAATTCGATTATTTTCTACAATTACCGTATTTTCTGGCGTATAAGACGACCGGGCGCATAAGATGACCCCCTAATTTTACAGTTAAAACATAGGTTTAGGCCTATATTCGCTGTATAAGACTATCCCCCACTTCCTAGGCTGTAGTCTTATACAGCAAATATAGGCCTAAACCTATGTTTTAACTGTAAAATTAGGGGGTCGTCTTATACGCCTGGTCATCTTATACGCCGGAAAATACTAATCTGTCTCATGTCAACTTAATTCATAGGCCAGCCAGAAGAACCTCAAACGGTAAAGAAAGATTTCTTTTTGCCTGACAGATAGAATATAAAGGTAGCAGGAAATCCTTGGGCAGACAAAAGGAAAAAGGAAATCATGCTGGATAGAGAAAGCTGAATGTGGAAAGGCATGCCATGTAGGAATGCAGAGACCATGACTAGATACTCAGTTGTGCTTTTTGCAATCACAATAAATATATTTGGATGGAGGAGGCTCTATTTGCTTTGGAATTTCTTAAACATTAGGCAAAAAAGAAAAGAAAAGAAAAAGAACATGATGTGGTAGATGAGCGTCAACCATGAAGCATATTTGGATGAAAAGGTAACACGAAGCCTTCTGTATCTTACAAGGTTAAATATGATTGTACCATAGCTAAGCTAAGTTGGAATACGCAGTTCTAAAAATCAGGAATAGTAGTTTACAGTGTATATCAGGGCCTCAAAAACATTGTATTGTTTAACGTCATTTTGTAATATCATTGATGAGATACTGTAGGAACTTAACTTGTGTTTATATCAATTATTCTATGGTAAAATTGATTGTTACACATTATTTTACTTAAAGTTGCAGAACCTATCCATGACATAAAGTGAGAGCTTACTGTAGTTGTTATGTTTTAGGAACTCTGGGACATTTGACTTGGCATGATAATAGAAGGGAAAACTTATAATATAGAAGATATGGATTTCCTACATGTATCTGGGTATTTTAATTCCCCATATTTAAGATAAATTGGTTTTATTGATGTGCAAAGGTTTCATTTACTAGCACTATCTATAGCAAATTTATTTCAACATTAATAGGTGGCACAATATTTTATTTTCTGTAGTATAAGCAATATAAAATCAAATGTTCTTACTGTTTGTAGTCTCTGTGTTTAACTATTAATATAATATTTTATTTATATATAGAAGATTTAGTGCTGGCAAGTAATTCCTTAAATTCTGGTCTTGTGTGATCCTATCACAATACTTGAATAGTTTGAGTTTTAGGTAAGTGGTAGATGATTATTACAATCAGTATTACTCGGTATATTAATAATGGCAAAGTATATTATTTTTTTATAATCTACATGTACTCATTAATTTTATTGCTTGATTAGAAGAAAATATTGGCTAAACCCCTTGTAAAAGGCAGATATATTTAAAAGTACAGATCATGTATAATAATGAAAAGTGTATCTATAAGTAACATCCTGATTTGTACTTTAATTGCACTTTTTATGCAGTGTGAATTAAGAATAAAACAAGGTAAGGAGAAAGAAGGAATAAGGAATATAATTACATTAGTTTTGCATTATAATGGCTTTATGAACAGCTTTGTGGTGGAAAAACAAATGTGATTTTGAAAAGCTAAGAATAAGTATTAATCGGACCCTGGCATCCTCTTTGGGAAAATATTGTTTGTGTTCTTAATAGTTATTTGATTTCTTTTTTTTTTTTTTTTTACACAGGAGAAAAGCAAAATATTTGACATAGTTGTGTCATAAAGATATTTATATTCAATTTTACCATTTTTATATACAGTAGTTTCCCCTTATTTATGGTTTTGCTTACTGCAGTTTCAGTTCCTCACATTCAACCAAGGTCCAAAAATATTGAATGGAAAATTCCAGAAATAAACAATTTATAAGTTTTAAATTGTTGATGTTCTGAGTAGTGATGAAATCTAGTGATGTCCAGCTCCATCCTGCCCAGGATGTGAATCATCCCTTTGTCTAGCATCTCCACGTTGTATAAGCTCCCTGCCTGTCGGTCACTTAATAGCCCATTGGGTTATCAGATTGATAGTGCTTGTGTTCAAGTGCTTATTTTACTTAATATTTGCCCCAGAGCCCAAGAGTACGGTAGTAATGCTGGCAATCCGGATATGCTGAAAAGAAACTGTAAAGTGGTTTCTTTAAATGAAAAGGTGAGTAGAGTATAAGAAGATATTTTGAGAGAAACAGAGAAGCCACATTCTCATAATTTTTATTACACCTTGTAGTGTTCTAATTGTTCTGCTTTATTGTTCATTATTGTTAATCTCTTACTGTGCCTAATTTATAAATTCAACTTTATCATAGGTATGTGTATCCAGGAAAAAGCAGTATATATAGGGTTCAATACTATCCTCAGACATCCACTGGGGTCTTGGAATATATCCCCCATGGATAAGTTGGAAGGAGCTACTGTATCAGTAACACATTTATTAATTTTAATAGATGCCAAGCATACTCCTACTACTATTAACACATCTATTTGTTTCCTTTTGGAATTGCATGTATGTATACTATTTTTAAAAAATGGTGATTATGTTGAAATCATTTTTTTAAACTACTTTTCACTTAACTAGACATCATGAATATAGTTATTCATTTACAAAAATAGGGTATGATTGTCAGGTGATTTTTCAATTCAATTCAATCCTTCCAAGTTTTGATAAGCATCTTTTAGCTTCAAGCATGAGACTAGGATAGAGGATAGGTCTTGAAAAAAATCTCAGAGATTAAGGGAAAATTTTAAGCAGTTAAGGAGATAATAAATTAGAAGTGATAAATGCTGTTAAAAACATGCAAATGAAGGTAGTAGGAGTAGAGAGGAGAAAATAGTTGCCTGAGTGAATGGTAAGAAACTGAGGAGGCCTTCTGCTGACATTTTTTACCCTCTTTACCCTAGTTTTTTATCTCTGCAGTTTTCTTTTTTCTGTTTTCTTTTGTCTAGTATTTGCTCATGGTCTTATAAATTCTATAACTTGAATAGTACAGGTCTACTTCTTTTAAATGGAAGAGAGAGAGGGGGGGAGAGAGAGAGAGAGAGAGAGAGAGAGAGAGAGAGAGAGAGAGAGAGAGAGAGAGAGAGAGAGAGAATTAGCATTTGCAAGATATTAATGGATTTTTTCAAATGTGGAAAAATCTGCTTCAGGATAAAACTAATATAAAAACTCCTTGTCCTTTCTCACAACCAAATTTTATATTTTATATTTAATATTTTAAAACACTAAATATGTGCCAACTATCTGAACTGTCTACCACGACCTAAGATAATCTAAAAATTAAACAACATTAAAATAGTATAATATTTTATCCTTATTTCCTTAAAGTAAATACACACAAACACAACATATGATTGTGCAGAAAAGTTAGGAAACACAGATAAATAGAAGAAATTAACATGTCAATTCCACTATTATTTCATTATACACGTATCCTGGCTTTTTTGTTCCCTGTGTGGATGTAGACAATCAATACAAACACATATTCAAAAAATAAGTCAAACCATATATATTGTTTTGTATTTAGCTTTTTAAATTTAATCCATTATAAACATCCTCTCATGGTAACAAACAGGGCACCATCTTTATTTTTAATGATAGCCTAGTGATTTACTCTATGACTTTATCAAAATTTATTTAACCATTTTATAGTTAGTTATATTTTTAATCATCTGTAGTATAAGTAACCACATTAATAACATTCTTGTGAGCACATATTTGAATGTATATTTAATTTTCACCTCAGGATGAATTTCTAGTAGAATTTCTCTGGTAAATGTTATGCAGTTCTTTAGATTCTTACTATACATCATCACTTTGTTCTCTAGAAATATTTTGCCTATGTATATACTAACTAACAATGAAAATACTGTCTTGTTGAAAGCCATACACTTATATGTGTATATGTAGCATTTATATTCTGTGTACAACCAAATTTAACAATTGAATACCACACATATGTATTTTGATTTTTTCATGAATGGTCACTGTAACAGTGATCATTTTCATACTCTATAGGGAGGAGTTTCTATATTGTGAAAAGTCAGATTTCACATTAAAATGCAAATTTTTCATTTGGATGAGTTTAACATTAATGACACTTGTGACTTTCCACACACACACACACACACATACACACAAGAAATTTCTAACAAAAATGTCAGGATTTTCAGTACCATTGAGAAATATAATGTAAAAGAAGTTTTGTCTGTATGAAATATACAGGTGCTGATTTGTCCTAGCTATGTGTCAAATGACAGGTGATACATTAGACAAGGTATTGTTTCAATCTTGGCTTCCCTTTCTGAAGTTGAAAATGGCTGGGTTGGAAGAGAGTTTCCTTCATTTAATGGCACTAATTTACTCATCTGTCTCACTTTTCTATGGTTCACATACATTTCTTATCACAAGTAAAGGATTAAAATTTGAATTATGACCTATAGTTGCTTTTTTTTTTTTTAAGATTTATTTTTATTGTTTTTGACAGAGAGGGAGAGAGATACAGAGACAGAGAGAAGGGAGAGGGCCCCCGAACAGTCTCCATAGTTGCACATCATCAGTTTTTTCACATAGTTTCACCCCACAGGTGGGCGGGGCTGCACAGGGCAGGAACTGGGCTGGGGTCTCAACCCAGTGAGAACTGAACTGGGGGCACTCCCCAGTTCAGCATATGGGTCCGCACGGGCCAGGGCTGGGATTCGATCTTCGGTCCCCAGGGCTTCAAAGCTAGTGCTTAACCCGCTGAGCCATTCCGACTTCCCTATAGTTGCTTTTTGACTGTAAAATAGGTCATCGTTCTTCTCTTCTTATTGTCATTATCAATCTCCTATTTGGTTTACCTTATTCACTGAAGAATTACACTCTTGAATCATTTTCTGTCTCCCTACTACTAACACCATCCTAAGTGATGTTAGCCTCTATGCAGCTGGTCTTTCAAATTCTAACTGAGAAATCTTCCCTTCTCAATTAGAATCTTCCCTTCTTCATCAGTGTTTACCTTTTTTCTCCATCACACTCTGGGCCTTATATCACTAGAAATTGCATTACTCCTGAAATCTCATTTTCTAATAATACACTATTGTTTTAACATTGGCTTATTTGCTCTGGCAGGCCCATTTCAATTATTTGACCTTATTGAAATGACTAATCAATTGACCCCACCACCTTCTCACTATACATCAGCTTCTCCAGTCTTCATTTTCTACCTGGTCTAACTTATATTGCATGGCTTATCATTACAACTCCTATGCAATATCCTGAACTCTTTGCCTGTCTCTCATATTCTCTTACTAAACCCCATTTAGTTGAACCCAATTTGGCTCCTTTCCCATGACTACTCCTGAACAACTAAATATAACCGGAGAAAAAAAATCTCACAGTGAAGCCATTGAAATTCATGATCAAAAATCTCTAAAGGGAAACTCTATCATTAAGCACTTAAATATAAATTCTAATGTGACTATTATTTATACCTTTTCTAATCCCACATTGCTATCCTTTCAGATGATAGCCTTCTGAAATAATATTAAACAAAGTGGCAGAACTCTTACTGTCACAAAAGGAATGAGCACCTGTGTTAAACTAAACTTATATCTGAGAACTAATTTTTTTGGATGAGCTTTTTTCTTCCTGTCAATTACCTTATAAAATGTATGATTATGGTGTGTGAAAAATGGAGTTTTTGTCTTTCTTCATACTCTTGTTTTCCAGTAGTACTTCTACCTATTCTATTTCATCAGTAAAATTACAAATTATTGTAACTACATGTCTATTTTGGTTGCTATACTTATACTTTTAGAAGTAGCAGCATATAGATAAACTTAAATCTGAAGACACAGTTTTTGTTTCTTTGATCCTATACTAGTTTAAGCTTGTGACTTCAGACAAGTTGCCTAACTTTTCTGATTTAGTTTGCCTATCAGTACAATCAAGTTAATAATATCTACTGTGTTGAATTGTTTAGTGAATTAGGTTAGATGTGTTTGTAATTTGTAAAGCCCTACACATGTATAACCTTTTATCATTTGAAAATCTCTCATTCAGAATTTCTGCTGTTATGTAAATTTTTATGATTTGAGATTTTGTATTCAGTGTCATGGTTTTAAATGTTGCTGTACTGAAAATTTATAATGAAGTTTTATGTTTTCAAAATACCTATTTGGTCTCCGAAATATGGTTTGTAAAAGAATTAAGTTTCAAGAACAAATTTTAGTCTTATTCCTTCTCAGGGGATGTAAGTGATGAACTCAACGAAACTATATCAGTTTTGCTTACACACAGTGGATATATTTCAATTACTGTGCAAATAAATTACTATGTAAACATTTAGTTGAAACCAAATAAGTCTTATGTGGACATGAACAGTTTGTTGTTCTTCACTTTCCCTTTCTTCACAAGAGCACGTCTTTTTCTCTTTTGCTTTTTATTTATTTTTATTTTTTGGAGATTAAATTTTTATTAGATTCAGGTATATAGGACAACATAATGATCATATATTTACATAATTCACTAAGTGATAACCCCAACAAGTCTTCTGCCCACCAGACACTTTACATAGTTATTAGAACATTGGTGACTATATTCCCCATGCTGCACTGCACCTTCCCATGACTTTTTAAAATTATAAGTGACATTTAATATAATTTTATATTAGTTTAGGTGTGCAGTGTACTGGTTGAACATTTATATGATTTATGAAGTGATTTCCCTCAATATGTCTACTACCCAGCTGACACTATACATAGTTTTTAGAATACTATTGACTGCATTCCCCAAACTGTACTTTTACATTCCTGTGACTTTTCAGAAACTACCAACTTTTAATTTCCAAATGCAGTAGTTTTGTTTGTTTGTTTTCAGAAATATAGAGGAAAGAGTGTGCCAACACTGAGTTGACTTAGAAGTGCTTGTTTAGCCCTCAAAAAAACATGAAAATATCAAGAAACTTTTTCATCTTCAAATCTGGACTCATTTTGAAGATCTGCTTTGAAAATTAAGCTTCTAACACTAAGGAACTGGTTTACTTAACTATCTTATTTCAAGGAAAATAGAGAAGGAAGGTAGACTGAAATTCAATCTGGTTCATTATTCACCAGTTTTAGAAATAATCACATTTAGGGAAAAGGCTATAATTAGCTCAATTGTTGCTTTTACCCCAGCATGGCAAAAATTAACAGTTTCTCCTTTCATTTTCTTTTTTCTAAGTCTCCAAATATTTTTCCCAATTTATATATTTTGGATTTTACAATTCTAATAGGAAATAGAGAAATTATTTTTAGTATTCAATTATACAATATTCACTGACATAAATATAAATACAAAATTTTATATCTTAAAAACTTACACTTTAGAGTTATTAAAATTAGTTTCACTCAGTTATTTTATTGTACTACGGTTGTGTCTAAATATGAGTAGTTAAAAATACATTCTTAGAGTTTTCCAACATAAACAAATCTGAGCTTCTCTACTCTATTTGCTTGCTTTTTAGCCTCTAGTAAAATTAAAGTTAATTTTAATTAGAGTTTAAAGTAATGAACACAACAATTAAACATATGGACATTCTCAGAATTACTTCTAAAAGCAGCATACTCTTCCCTAGACTCATTCAAACCTTGTGATCACGTTAAAAATTCTTTTTTAATCCTTTTGCTCAAGCTATATGCAAGTTCTCCTCATATTTCTTCTGTTATTTCTAATTTAAAGCATAAAACAAAAGTCTAGTCTTCTGTATTTTATATATTTTTCAATTCACAGCAACTATTTTTTCAGAAGTATTTATCATTTTAGAATGTCAAATTGACTTTCTATGTGACTATTCTCACTTTTCTGCTGTTACTTAAGTAGCGTTAAACTGCTAAGGGTTTTAAGCCCTGGAGTCTATAACTTAAAAAAATGGTAGTGGTAGTATAGAATACAATTTTATGATGGTAAAATGAATTTTAGGGCCAGTGCTTAAGCATGTTTTGTTAATATTTTGAATTATTAATTGTTCATGTTGGTTTATCCAACATTTCTCTGGAGAAATGAAATATATTAATTGATTTGCATGTTAGTTAAGAAATTTTTACTAGGGGTGCTTACTGTGAAAATGATAGAATTTGCTGTGAAGATTTCTTGATAACCTAAGTGCATATGAGGATATATAGTAGGACAAGCAGCTTGAAGCTTAGGAAATGACTTCAGTGGGGGGATTTCAGACTTTCTAATGACCTGCAATTTCATGTTGTACATATGGTCCATGATGCTATGTCACATGTCACAAATCTTCGACATATAAATCATTATGTTGGTAGAACAAATGTTAGTATACTCTAAACACATTTTAATTATATTTGTATTATATCAATAAAATACATTTTTTGGCTTTGGGCAAATACAGGGTCTAGCGGAAGTAACACCCTTTTCAAAGTTTACCAGCTCATAAAAAAGGGGCATTACTTCTGCTGGACTCTGTATGTTTAAGAGTTTAACACACACACACACACACACACACACACACACACACACACACACACACACTATCTATCTATCTATCTATCTATCTATCTATCTATCTATCTATCTATCTATCTATCTATATATACACATAGGCTGTCCGGAAAAAATCTAGTCATAAATGTCTCTATTTTTCATATTACATGGCTGGATACTTTCTGAACAGCCTTGTATATATAAATGGGGATAGCTATGTTGATTTATACATATGATTAAAATAATGTGTATTTGTGCATTAATTTATGATTAAAAGAATATGTCCACTAAAGTGTTCTGGGTATGTCAGGCTGAGCAGTTTGTCATATACCAGGGTATAGGCATTCCCAAAGAGTTATAAGAGCATGTATTATATTAATAATAAAGGTATAAATAAAAAAGAACTCTAGAAAGCAGAAGGAAAAATAGGAGGGAATGGAAGCTGGAATGGCAAAGGCTTCCAGAAGAGATGAGAGTTATGTTGAGCCCTATTAAAATGCATGATAAATACTGTTAAAACATTGAAGACAGGGATGGCAGAAGATGGGAAGGGAACTGGTGAAAGATAGGAGAAGGTTCATTGTAAGATGATGTATTTGGTTAAAACTTTGGAGGGTGAGTAGAATTCTGATAAACAGAAATAGAGTAAAAGATGTTCAGATAGTGAAATATCAGGAGAAAAGTTACAAAGGGGAATGTGCTGTACATATTTTGCAATATTCCCATTTGACTTGATGTGAGCTGCTTAAGAGGGAGATAAGGCTGAGGAAATAATTTTAGACCAGATTGCAGGGAGCCTAAAATGCTAAATTGAGCTGGCTAGACTTCTATCTGTAGGAAGATTCTCTCAGCAGCAGTGCATAGGATGGCTTAGAAGGTGGAGAGATTGGAAGCAGAGCCATGCTCTATGTGTCAAGAGGCGGTAATTGAATTCTGATAGTGAGGGGCAGATTTAATAAAGTCCTAAATGGAGTAGGCCTTGGCAGTAGTAATGGAAAGGTGGGAACTGATGCAAGAGACACGGTGGATGGAGAATCGACAAGATTTGGCACTGGCTGCACATTGGGGGAGGAGAGGGGAGGGTTTCAAAATGAGCTGAGCTTTGAGTCCATCTGATGAGGGGGAATGAGGTACCAGTGACCTAGATTGCTATCACCACAGTAGGAATAGGGCTGTCAGTTGAATTACGGTGGTGAAAGCACATAGGGGTTGACATTTTTAGCAGTCATTGGGAATTAAGGGCCTGGAGAGGAGAAATTCAGCTATTGAGTCCACCACATTTTCTGGATACTGCTGACATGATAAGACAGTAATATTTTCAGAAACAAATGATTAAAGCTTTGAAAATGTGGCAAGGCCACAACAAACTCCAAATATATGTTTGTATATATACATATGTATGTATGTATATATATATTTGTTTTTATTAAAGTTAGAGAACTTCAAAACTAAAAAGTATATAACAAGTTTTTTTTTTTCCTTTTCAATTATACATTGTAAGATGTTCTAAATATAAAAATTTTGGAAAAATAATTGGCTTTTATTAGGTTTTTACTCTGTGCCACACACAATTTTAAGTGCTGTTTAATTATTCCTTAAAAATGAAGTTAAATAAATTAATTTGTCAGGACTTTTTTCTCCCTTGCTACATTAATTAACAAAGGACCTATGAAAATGGTCAAGGTCCTCTGAAATCTTTATGTATGCATTCCTGAGTTATGATTCTGTGTCCCACTGATCTAATGGGAATATAGTGTGGAAATGAAAAAGGAGCTTTAATTACTCAGTACCAAAGGCACACTAGCATTATATAAATACAGAATGGTAGACAATATATATTGCTACTAGGGTTTAAGCATCTAATTTTATGGGCAATGACTTTTTTTATTTTATTTTAATATTACTTATAAACGTTTTATTTTCTCTGAAGAGAAGCAAAACACATAATAAATTAGTAGGTAATTTGTTCCTGATTAGTTGGCATCATATTAGTTTTGTTTTTTTAAAAGAAATTGCCAAGTATCTTTTGCTTTTTATTTATATTTGTGTTTCCTACTCTCTGAATTATAATTTTCTTAGGTTTAAAGAGTTTTTACATGGTAATGGTTTGTAGTGCATAGAAGGAAGAGACACTAGAGGGGAAGGACATTGTTTATAGTTTGGACAATTGTGGATGATGGTACCAGTCACCTTAAAGAGGTTGGAGAAAAGGGTAATTTGGGTTCTTTTTCAAGTCTGGTTCTGCACTATAGCCTGTAACAGGCTTGTTTACTTGCAGAGATTGTTTCATTCTTAATTTCTCTTTGGAAGATAAGTGGCTAGTTTTAACTGTGTAAAACCAATGTGTGCTCATATTTTGAGAACGAAATTTCAGAATTTTGGTATGGTCTAATAACTGGAGTCTCATGTATAGGATCTTTCTAAAATGGTTTAAATTGCTAATTGTAAAGGCAGGATGCTTGATGAGAAAACTGGGTATTATTACCTTGATATGAGTTTTTACAGGATGATTTTCTCATTTTAGTAATAACAATTGATAGTATCTGTTATTAGAATGACATTTTTCAGTAGGCAGAGTACTTTCATATGCATTATTTCTCTTGATGCTCACAATCCCATGAGGAGAGTCTTATTATCATCAGTATTTTACAGATGAGTAAATAGAATTACATGAGCTTTAAGTAACTTAGATAAGATCTCACAGTTAGTAACTAGCAGATTAGGACTAAATTCTGATCTTCTTATTTAAATTCTCATATTAGTTATGATTTTCTTGCTTCTAAGCCCTTTAAGTCAATAAGATTCAGCCACGTGCCTCCTGACACAATTGGAAGGAAATCAAAAACAATCTTTCCTTGACCCTTTCATGGCTCACAACTTTCAGATATTTTATCCACCTTTATTGTAGGCTGACCCTGCATGTTGTTTTAAATGGGACAGTACTATATTTTTCATATTTCCCAACTGTTGCATAATTTTAATATAAATGCCAATTTTATCCCTTTTTTAATTTTTTGTAAAAAACTGAATGTGGGTTTTTTATCTACCGTAGGCTCTATGCTAATCAATGTGTGCAGTAAAAATACTAGTGTGACAAAAGAGCAAGTTCCATTTACTTTATCCAGTTAGGCTTCTTGAGCTAGAAACAATCAGAAGAAGCCACCCCCTTGCTTGTCTGCAGCAGTGGGGAATTCAAGAGGTCACTAAGCTTCAGCTTGTGGGAGCCAGAAAAAGTCTTGGTGCACACAAACTACTGAATAGGCTCACGTGGCTGTTTGCTTCCATCAGGCTAGGAGTGTGGGATGCCGTGACCGTGAGCCGTGACCGTGAGTCTTCCTTTTATTTCTACCATCATTCTGCACATAGAGATTCTTTCTGCCCTATATTCAGTTTAATTCAGACTTTTCACACTTGTATTTTGGTTCAACAAGCTGTGAGCTGTTATTATTATTTTTTTTATTATAGTACAGCTCTCTGGTGAGACATTAGTACATACTGGCTTGAGATAGCAGTTGGGGTGTTCATTCCTTTTTTTTTTTTCTTTTTGGTGTATGTTTATGATTTTTTGCAGTCTGGTCACTGCAGTCCTGCATTAGTGTTCAGTGTGGTATGTCATACAGATTTTTGTACTGTTCATGTGATATTTTATAAGTATTGTATTGATATATGCATTCTACTCTAAACTTACATTAGTTTATGGGAAAAGATAATATTCCAGCTACAGAACTATCCATAAACATTGAAAATCTTATAAACAATTTAGAGTCCAGAAAAAGCAAAGTATTTGTAACTGCTGATGTCAAAAAACAACTGAAAATGTTAGTAGATTCAGGACAAATAATGAGGCTATGTTTTTTTGTTTGTTTTTATAGTTGAGAATTTCTATGAAACTAGCTTAGAATATATCAACATGTGCAAGTGCACATGTTGTACCATATTTTGAGTTTGACCTAAAAATATTTATTTGTCAAATTAATAGCTTAATGAATTATAATATATACCAGTATATCAAGAAGTTTGGTTTCTCTTTTCTAAGATTTTCCTCATTAATTATTCAGGAGTCCTGAAGCTTGCTAAATCGAAAGGGGAGTCATTCTACATTCCAACTGCCAACAGAGAACACATTTGAGTTGAGCCACTCATTCCTATTGTTACTTCTGGTTGCTAGAGTGTTGCTATGGTAAACCCACCTTGCACAGCTCTGCTGCTAACATTCAGTGCCCGTTGCCAGTTTGCCCTTGTAGGAATACATCTCTTATTAGTCCTAGGGCTATCTCATGTTGGATTTGCCATGATTAGTTCACATTTCCAGTCACTATTCTCCATAGCAGGGTGGCCTTAGAACAGGGTGTCCGAGTTTGGAAGAGCTTCCTTCATAAACCATGAACTGAAATCATCTCTTAAAAATATCCCTATGTCCAAACCTAAACCTTTAGTTAATTTGCTCCGTTTATGCAAGGCATATTATTTCAGTGTCTTACTGCTCTTTCCTGCCACAGTTTTGGTGGAGGTCATCCTGAACAGGTCTTTCAAACTTTGAATCATAGAGAGAAGGCCTCGGTTCTTTCTTCTAGAAGGATCAGGACTCTCAGAAGCTGGTATCTTTAGTCATATTCCAAATTCTTTCTCTTCTTTCTTAAGTGTAGAAGTTGCCTTGATGACTCACATTCACATGATTAAAAGGATACTTTCATGAGGCCAGGAAATCAGTGATTTTAACTTTACCTATGGCAAAGCTAGTATCATTTTAAAGTAAATCCCCATTGGATATTCCACTTAATGGACTCTGTCTGACATGCCTTCAGTGTACTTCTGACTAGATAATATTATATACAATTTGTATTTGTACCTTTGCTTCTCATAAAACCCATTGAGGTAGCTGTGACACACAATACTCTCTCATTTCATG
>PVKE010021692.1:0-26265 GCA_004027555.1 Craseonycteris thonglongyai
CTAAAGGATACTTCAGCTGTCTGCCTGCATTCCCGTGCTCCTCTCATGATATTTCAGAATAAGCAATTATCTAAGATAACAAGCACGTGGCAAAATTATTTTAACCGGGCAAAGAACATATTTTCATTTACCTAACCAACTTTTGATTCTGATCACATCCAGTTATGGTAAACATCTAGGAGCAAGACCTGCCTGCATTTTAATCTCAACTTTAGTTATGTGAGTTTTGTGAATGCTACTTAATCTCCCTAGGTATCAGTTTCCTCATATATAAAATGGAAATAATAAGAGTTCCTACATCATACGGTGTTTATAAGAATTGAATTAAATGTGTTCATATTTTAAAGTACTTAGAAGAGTGCTTGGCACATAGTAGCATTATGAATGGATTTGTTAAATAAACAAGTAAAACATACAAATACATAGGTATTATCATTTCCTGACTATTCTGGCACATTCTATTTGTTCAACAGAATGTTGTATTAGTCATAGTACTTTTTCAATTATACCTCCAACTAAAATATTGCCAAGACAATAATTAAAGCTGAGAGAAAATAATATACTGAGAATTGTTTAAACCTTTTCTTCTTCAAAATAGGTTAGACATGAAAAATATGAGTTAAAGAACTACATTTTTAAAATAAAGTGCTATTCAAGATTTTAAAACAAATGTGTAAGTTCAGTATTGGGAGCGTAAATTAGATTGTGAGACAAGGTGAAAAAACACCCAGGTAAGCATTCTTATAGATTTTATTTCTTCTTCCAAAATCATAAGGATAAACTGTTTTCATAAGCTGGCTATGGCTCATTTGATTATATATGAACTCAAAGAAGTTAATTTTCTCTACTAATTTGAATTGATTACACAAATAGCATAACAACAATAATAGAAGGAAGAAAATACCATTAATACTTAAGCCATAACACATCAGAGTTTTTCTTTTTCTTTGCTTCTTTCTATAGATTTTGTCCATTCGCTTGCCTTCTTTACGCATAATAGATGTGGGGGTGGGGGAGAAGTAAGATGACCTGTACGCCCCAGTCATCTGTCTTCTTTCCTTTTCACACCACCTCACCCTCTGGGAGAAGCTTACACCCATTCAGTAAATACTCATTTAACACCTCCTACATGCCAAGCACTGTTCTAGGTGCTGGGGACATCATGATGACCAAGACAGACAAGGCTTCAGTACTCAAAGGAAATAATTCTAGTTGGGAATAAATATGTAAACCAATAAATAAAACTTACTCCAGACTTTGGAGGTCATGGAAGATCCCTCTGAGGATATTCAAGTTGATAGAATGATAAAGAGGTAAAAGCCATGCAGTGAGCTTAAGGCATCAGGAACAGCCTGTGCAAGCACTCTTGTAGTGAAAAAGAGCTTAATGTATGTAAGGAAGCCAAAGGAGGACAATGGGAATAGCATTAGTGAGCAGGGACCCAAGGGGTAGACAGAAGTTGGTTTTGTAGGGCTTTGTAGTTCATGATGAGTAATTCGGGTTTTATTCTAAGTGCAGCAAGAGGACTTTGAAAAGTTTTAAGCATAGGCAGTACATGTTCTGTCCTAACTCTTGGGTTACTCTGGTTGCCTAGTAGAGAGTAAAGTATGGTGAGGCAAGAACAGGAAGACAGAGAGAGTCATTAAGAGCCTACTGCAATAGTCAAAACAAGAGAGAATGGTGGCCTAGCCTGAGACAATGGCAATGGAGATAAAGCTATTTAGATGGATCCAGATATACTTTGTATGAGTAGGTAGCACCTACAAACTCTGATGGATTCGACTCAGAGGGAGGATGGGGGAAGAAAAGAATCTAGAATGATTGGGATCTTCATTTGGGGGGTTAAGCAACTAAGTATATGATGGAGGTGTTTACTTAGACTGAGAGAGGGTCATATTTAGGACACAAGAGATTTTTATTTTTTTATTTTATGTATACATTTAGTTTGCAATGCTTATTTGGTGTTTAACTGGAAAGGTCAGTTATGCAATTGGATATGTGAGTCTGAAGCTCAGGTTAGTTATGTATCTAGGAGTCATTCACACATATTAACATTTAAAACCACAGAAACAGAAGAGAAGACAAAGAATTGAAAACCAGGCCCGTGACACTCTAACATTAGACAGAGGGGGAAAATCCACCTATGAAAATAAAAGAATTCAGTGATTTAGGAAGAAAATCAAGACAATGTAATGGTTTTGAAGCCCAGAACATAAAAGGAGTCAAAAAGTAGAGTGGTCTTATCTATGTTGAATGCTGTTAACAGGTCAAGTTAAGTGAGAATAAAGAAAAATCCATTGGTTTTTGGCAGTATGAAGATTTTACCGGTAAGTGATTTTGACAAGATCATTCCAGAGGTGTCCAAGGGATTGAAGCCAGAATGGAGTGGGTTGAAGTTGAATGAATTTGATGTAATTACAATAAAACTTCAAATAGAATACTTCTTAAAAATTGACAAACCATTTCTAAAATGCATATAGAAAAGCAAAGGGCCAAGAGTAGGCAACTCACTCTTAAAGACCAATGAGAAAGTTTCATATCAGATATCAAGACTTGTTAAAAACTAAAGTAGTTATGGAATACTGATATATGAATAGTACATGGCAGACTATTTAATAAATGGAATGATTGGTTATCCACATGGAAAGATTAAAATTAAATCCCTACCTCACACCATTCTAAAATATCAATTACAGGTGGATTAAGAATGTAAGATAAAGGGTAAAAATTTAAAGCTTTTAGGATAAAATTTTATGACCTCAGAGTAGAGAAGAATTCTAATATAAACCATACAAAATCTATTAAAGAAAAGACTGATAAATTTTACTGCATTACACTTATTTCTCAAAAGACACCATTAAGAAAGCAAACACTCAAACCACAAGCTTAGGAGGAGATGTTTGCAAGAACTACGATTAACAATGGATTAGAGTCCAGAATATCTAGAGATCTTCTACCCACCACTATCCAAAGACAGGTGACTTGATAGAAAAGGCAAAGGACATACAAAGAAATTATAAAGTAGAGAAGTTTCTAATGGCAAATAGACACACAAAAAGATATCTAACACTTTTAAAAACTATGAAAATTGAAATTAAGATGATAATGGGATAGCATTTTACACTCACTAGACTGACAAAATTAAGAAGTCAGACAATACCAAATAGTAGAAAGAATACAGTCAACAGAAACTCTTAAAAATACTGCTGAGCATTCAAATTGATATAATCAACTTGGAAAACAGCATTCTTATACAACCGAACAATCATATAGCCTATAGCCCAGCAATTCCATCCTAATTAAATGAATGCCACGTTCATAGCTTCACTGTTCATAAAAAAATAAGAAACAAGTATCCATTAACCAAAAAATGGATTAATAAATTATAGAATATTCTAAAAATGCACCATATTTAAGAGTACACGAACTGCAACTACACGACATAATGTGGAAAAATTGCGTCTCATACAAACAGTATGCCATTTCTGTAAAGCTCAAAAAAACAAAACATACATTATATTGTTTGGGGATACACTATATTAGTCAAAGTGTGAGGTACCATTGTGGTCCCATGCCACACCAGGTTTCTCTGATGAGCAGGCAGTTGAAACAGACTGCAACTGGGGAATTAATAACTTCACTTTTTGTTTTGGGACTGGTGACTAAATGTCTCCGGAAACACACACACACACACACACACACACACACACACACACACACACACACACACTCCCCATCCTGTCCAGGGCTGACCCAGACGTGGGGTGTGAGGAATGAACACAGCCAGAACAGCAGAATCTGATATTGTTGGTTCCTCTTCTCAGCTGCTGAAGGCTTTTCTTTTGTCCTGTGGAACAGGAACTTGCCTTATATCCTATCCAGTGTGTTCCTCCTGGATGGCTTCTTAGAATAAACTACGGTTTCTTGGCTCCTGAAAAAGCTTTTGAAATGTTGATTCCATCTTTTCTCTGTCTTAAAACTCCAGACATTTGCAAACCAACAGGGCTTGCCCTCAGGCTATTTTGTTTCCCTAGGGACTTAAAAACTATTTTGAAATTCAAAAATCTAGGCAATAACCTCTTTGTTCTATGCTCTATCAAATACATCCCTCTCCTAGGATAATAAGTCTCCGATTCCAGGTCTATTCATAATGACTATAGGGGTGAAAACAAGAAAACAAAAATCTAAATTTCTGAAGGGGCAAAATACAACTGGAGATATTTTAAAATATTAGCCTGCTTTGCTCTTCAGCACCGGCTTCCCTGCCCTTCATGCCACATCGCCCCTTTTAATGGTTCCAAGTGCACTGCTCAATACTTTCCCATTGCATTTTGCATTCCAGCTACAACTAAGGTCAGCACTAGTAATTCCCAAGAGCACCGTGCATTCTGATGGCGTAATGCCTTTGCATGTGCGGTTTCCTTCTTCCTTAAATGCCCTCCCTTTAAACCAGCCTCCTCCTTTTATAAGATTTTAAACCTGAAAGCGGAGATCAAGCGATTTTCTGTCAGCTCCAAACCCACATTCCTCCCCTTGGGATTGGGACTATGTAAACCATCTTTCTCTTTTGTCAGCGGAATTCCTTTTGGTTTCTTTCAATAGGGGGAGCTAAATCGAGACCAGAAGACATCAGGAGGTTGAGAAGGGACTTGTTCTTTCCCATTTGCTTGCTGTTCCTGTAATGTCACCCAGCCCTGACCTTCCCTCCTCACAGCGGCGATTCTCTCCCCAGTCTCTTTGGGCCACTCCTACAACCAGCACCCCCGGACCTTCCTCAATAGCACCAGCACCAGCCCACCTCCTCTGAGGTCTGGGTCCCTTCTCTGTGAGGTGTCTCTCCAAACCCCGAAATGACTATACCTCCAATCTCTTCCCTTTGTTGGCTCAGATCTGGGACGTGGTAGTTGCCTCCCAAAATTACTATCGCTATGACAATATCCATGTTCCCTTTTTGCATTTACAGTTCTCCAAGACCGGGTTAACTAATTCGCTATATTAAATT
The DNA here is from genome assembly GCA_004027555.1 of Craseonycteris thonglongyai. Taxonomy (NCBI): domain Eukaryota; kingdom Metazoa; phylum Chordata; class Mammalia; order Chiroptera; family Craseonycteridae; genus Craseonycteris; species Craseonycteris thonglongyai. The sequence goes on from PVKE010021692.1 coordinate 5,003, forward strand.
TTCCCTGTGGAAAGATTAATATGTTTCCTGACTGATATTTATCCTCTTCTAAGTGAGGGATAGTCAGCAGAATACACCACCCCAAATAGCCCACTTTGACATAAGGATTATCTGGAGCTAAAGGCAGTTCAGAGGAAACAGATAAAAGAAAAGCTCTGGGTCCTCCTCCTATTTGCCTAGGAGCAAGACATAAATTTGTTAAGGTGTTCTCCCTCCTCTCTCTGCCAGGAAGGACAGACCCAAAGAACAGGAAGAACAGAAGTTAATCACCGCAAAGAAATCTACATAACAAACTACTAACTAGCCCTTATTTTCTATTAGTTCCCCTGGGATTTACCTTCCCACAATTTGCTGCCCTAGAAATTCAAAATCCTTTTCCTTTGTCTGGTCACTTCCTTAAAAACTGTATGTGCCTTTTGTTAAGGCTCCATGAACCTAAATTCTCACCACCCCTTTGAGTTATTCATCACTGAGTATTTATTTCCGTGTATGTGTGTAATGCATACGTTCATTCATTTCTGTTTGTTAATCTGTCTTGTCACTCTGATTTGCAGAACCCAGCCAATAAATCTAAGATGGGTAGAAGGAAAACAGTTTTTCCTTCCCTATTTAGGACTATCTGTATTATTTCATCTACTACCTACCCACCTAAAAGCATTGTTTTTGTGCTTCCGTAGCCCCTTGTAGATGGCTCTTTTAAAGTGCTTATCACAATGTATTATCACGATTTTCTCATATGACAGTGTCCCACCACTGGGTTGTTAGCCTCTCAGAAGTAGAGATCATATTTTATTCATCTTTACGGTACTTGTCCCTATCACAGTGAATGCACACTCCATAAGTGATCCTTAAATTAACAATCAAATGAATGAATAAAAACATGACTATAATGGTCATGTATTTTACTCTGCTACAACTTAAAAGGACACCTCTTTGTCTGCAAACACAATCCCAAGGACCCCTCAGTCTGGACTCTGCCTGTCTCTCCAGCACCACCTCCCCAACCACCCGTCTTACAGCTCCCAGAACACTAGGACTCTGTCCTCACCATCCTTTCCCTAAAGTGCTTGTCTGTGTCTGATTTCTCTACCACCCTACAAGCTAGTTGAGGTATTCCTTCATTTTCAGTGCCCAGGAGAGTCCCGGAATACAGTAGATACTCACTGCATAATTATTAAATAAGCATTTTCATATTGCTGCAGTCTCCATAATTATCATGTTTGATTCTTGCGCAACCTTTTAACTGGTTATATGATATGATTTCATCACTACTTTATTATTGGATATTCACATTGGTTCCAATGTTCACTATTATAATGAGTGCAATTTAGCATTTCTTGTGTGCAAAGAGCTTGTTTTCTCACAGAGTTATTATTTTTTTCTTAAGAGAAAGTTTGAGTATGTGTTAGTGAAAACTGGCGTTTTCATTTCTCTCAGTCGGTGCCAATGATGGCGGGCCTACAGTTGAGGGGATGCTTTTGAAGTCTGGAGTCGCCATGTCTTTAGAAGACTAATGAAATAATTTAACTCACAATAATTTGAAATATGTTTCGAATGACTTGCAAATCAAGATGCCACTGTCCAAGTATTCCAGACTCAGTATATCTACACGCTGGAACTTTCATCATCTCCACAGTCCACAGAGACCAAAAGCAAACAGATGGTGTTTGACCTTGGGGATGAAGTAGTTGGGCTTTGATGAGCAAGAGAACAGATAATTAGCTTCACAATAGAAATTAAATTCAACTGAAACCACCATCATTGAATTCTACCAAAGTCCTTTTTCACTCTCTTCCTTTGAAAACTTTAGAAAAAATAAATATACACAAAACAGAAACACTCATGAAAATGTATCTAAGTACAAGTCCCCTCTATTGAACTTTGTTTTCCTACTTAGTTTTGTAGTTTGTCTTTTTTTTTTTTCTAACTGTGACATGAAGTTCATTCACCTCAACATCTTCTGTCCACTACGGTTTCAAACAGTTTTAAAATTTCCAAGTTAAAGAAGAGAGAGAGGCAAACAGAGAAGAGATTAAGAGGAAGGAGGGGTGAGCCTAACATTGACTTGAGTTTTACCTTTGGGACAGAAACCTTTCGGAACCTGTGTCTTCATCCATAAGTGGAGAAGAAGATCTCCAAAGCCCTTTCTAATTCTGAAGGTCTATGACCTTGTACATTTTATTCCTGGTATTGTTACCAAACGAGGGTCCGCTGCCCAATTGCAAATAAGAGTCTAAACTATAACATGGGCTTTTGAGAAAAGAAAGCAATTCATTTAATGCTGAGTAAACTGGCAGGAAAGAGATTGGAGGCACCACTCAAATCTGTCTTTCTAATCTGTAGTCTAGACAAGTTTTAAGGGTTAGGGAGAACCAGGTGGCCTGAGGTAATGCTAGTGGGGCAAGTTTAGGTTTGGAGGGTTTTGGAACTTTTGGCCAATTATGGCATTAGGGTCACGGGGAAAGAGGCAGCACAAGGAATTCTAATTGCTCAGGGTCTGATTGGTTAGCTCTATATTTGTCCATATTTGGTCTAGGCACCAGATCTTTCTTACGAAAGGAACTCTTGCTTGTAAGAAGCTCTAGGTGGCCATATTTCCGTTACTTGAGTTCTGCAGACTGAAGAATCTTGTTCCAGGGTCACCTTGAGAACAGGGTTGGCACATATGAAGTGCTGTCTCTATAAAATAACTCAACAATTGCATTAATCAACAGTCTGCTTTAAGGGAGCAGACCCAGTTTTAAGCTGATCAATGCAATTCATGTGCTGTTTCAATATGTGCAGAAAACTGAACTCAAATTAATGTTTGGCTTCCCTGAGTCTTAAGAACAAACAGAGTAGTCTCACTGCCTTGCAGGTGTAAGTCATCTTGCATCTCCCCTTTCAAAAAAAATAAAAGCCCTAAGAATTTAACTGCTGTGACTCCTCAGGAAATCTTTTGCTATTTCATTTATTATAATTTGTACGTCCTCCTTCCTTCAAATCTACGTGAATTTGACTTGAACTAATTTTCAGTCTATGTTGAACTAATAGTCAACATCGAATATTGAAATAAATCTCTTCCAACATGCAAAAGACAACTTTACCCAACTGAGCTGATCCACAGAATTTAACCAGGAGAAATCTAAAGGAAATCAATGACTCCTCCTTACAACTTATCAAGACTCTTTTCAATTATATTGTTGTTTTTTACCTAAGGAATATGCACTACTATTAGGAGCCGTTGCTTGGGCCTGGACCATAGGCTCTGGGCTTAGCTTGTAGATAATGAACAGACCCCTGGCTCGCTGCTCCTTCAGGAGGTTTACCTGCATTTTACCAGAAGAAAACACATTCACACAGCTCTATGTTTCTTTCTTTCTTGTTTTTTTTCCCCTAGCAAGTCAGTTCCTCCAATTTCCTCTTGAAAGGAACAAGCAGCTGTTTATAGAATGCCTTTATTTAGAGGTTCTCCTTAGGAGGCAAAAGGAAACCTTAGGCTTCTAGCGTGTTTCTGCGTTCTGCATCTTTGCTTTCAGATAATGTTTTGTGAGTGATGATGAGAATAAATAATATATACCTTAAGGGGAAAAAGAAGGAGCAAAATCAACACCATTCCTACCAAGAGAGATGAGTGTCGTCCTCAGAGACCTCTGCTTAGGAGAAGGTGCTGTTCAAAGGCAACCAGCCCTCTTCCCTGCCGGCTCATTGGCTGAGCGCCAGGACTGCCCCTGTCCAGTTTAACTAACTGGGAGGCACTGTTTTCAAGGGGAGATGGAGGTCACTAATCAGGGCTGCCCTTCTTTGGCTACTCAGCATTTTGAAGTGGTGTTAGACATCCAAAGTGATGAAAATCAAACAGGAATGTTCAGTAAGGGCAGCTGGTCCCTGTTAGAAAAGCAGGTTTCCCCACACTATTCTTCAAATGAATTCAAATGGTGAATGTTTTGCTATGTCCAGCTAATGTGATAAATAATCCAGAAAATCTTGACTCAATGCAATGTGTGTTTTAAATAGAAGCCAGAATTTGTCATTTAATTAGAATGTTGCTTAAAATGAGTACATTGTTCTTCTAGCATGATTATAGCCTCAGGTTAGTAACGTGTAGCACTTATTCCTTTGTAATCATGACCAAGCACTTTTGTACTCAAAAGTCAACAAAGTTTTATTGAACACCTACTATGTTCTAGTCTGATGCTGATTTACAACCCTAACTCTGGCCCCATTCAGTACATTATCTTTTAATGCAAAACTTAAAATTAAAACATTGTACTTTTAGGTCACTTCTTGAGTCAGTGATATTCTGGAGGCTGGCACAGAGAAAATGGCCCAGGCAATTTCTACTACTATTTCAGTAAGAGACAGAAAGTCATCTATGGAAACATAGCCCTGAACAAGAAAGAAAATATCCCTGCTCATGTGGAGGTGTCCTACAGGGAGAAGCAGAAATGAACAGGTAAACAAATAATCAAAAATTAATTTTAGGTAGTTTTAAGTGCTATTAAAAAACAAAACTGGGAATGCAGGGATAGCTCAACAGGTTGAGTGCTTGCCTTGCAACCCCAACGTCTGGGGATTGAATCCCAACCCTGGCCTGTGCAAACCCACATGCTGAACTGCAGTGTGCAACTGGTAACCGCCAGGATGGCAGCGAAGTTTCTCACCTCCCATGAGGGAGGCCCCCAGTTCAGTTCTGCCCCACACAGCCCTACATCCACCTGTGTGGAATGAAACCTGTCAAAAAACGAATGATGTACAACTATGGAGACTGTTCTGGGCTCTTTCCCCTTCTCTCTGTCTCTGTCTGTCTCTCCCCTTCTCTCAAAAACAATAAAATATATCTTTTAAAAAATTAAAACATGGTTTTGTGGTAGAGACTGACTGGCAAAGTAAGGGATAAAAACTTTAGGGTGGTTGTGGAAGAGCTGTTTAGAAAGAACCATGTGAGCTTACACCTGAATAATGAGGAAGGCCCCAGCCACGGAAAATCTGGGAGAACAATGGGGAGCATCCAGGGAAACCCAAGGGATAAACTTAGTGAGTTCAAAAAATGGGAAGGAGAACGTGGCTGCAGGGCTGCAAGTTAAACAGGGTGTAGGAGATGAGGTTATCAAGGTAAGTGGGGGCTGGATAATGCAAGTCCTGTACACCGTGTTCAAGTACAACTGGAACACATTGAAGATTCCAAGCAAGATGTCAGGATTATTTATGTTTTAAAGTGATCACTCTGGGTGCTTTCCAGGAAACAGATGGAAAGAAGACCAGCTTAAGGTAGTTGAGGCAAGAGATTGGTGCCTTCCCATTAGCAGTGATATAAATAAAGGGAGTAGCTGTAAGATGTTTTGGAGGCAGCACCTCCAAACTTGCTGGATGATTAGATATGGTGGTGATGAAAAGTAGGAAACCAGGAAAACATTTAGGTTTGAAGAACAGAATAGATGGTGGTGTCATGAAATGGAGAACTGAATTCAGGAAGGAGGAGAGGAATAGTTTTGAGATGAAAGTACGAATAACTCTATTGTGTGAGGTTTATATTGGACATCTGACTGGAGGTATGAAGGGTAGAGAAATAAAAGTAGGTGCAATTGGTGTGTAAAAAACATGTTAAGCTATGGGAGGACAGAAAGTACAAATCCCAGAAACAGGTCATGACATACTCTAATATTAGAGTTCCAGGACAGTGTGTCAAAGGAAATAGATGCAGAACCTACCATATTGTGAATGAAGGTCAAACACTGGGTATAACATACATTAGAAAAAGAATCAAAGGGGACATGAAAAAAAAAACCCACACTCTGGTATGTTAACTTTCTGCTATGGTGAAAATAAAGATGAAAACCATTTGCTGAGTTAGCAAATACTATGGAAAAGCAAGTGAAGATTCTTTATTCCATGAGGGTATTTATAACAAGTGACTGTCTTCACATCATTGACACCCTCATAAGCAGTTCTTCAGAAACTGTGATTTGTCTCAGCATGGGGGTGCTCTGCATTCTAGGACAAGTTTGGGGGAATATACGCCACACTTATGTTGATTCAGGATTTGGAGAGTCCTGTTGGGTAACACTGAGTCATTTCCCCATAGCTTCTAGAAGTTAAAGTTGGGGCAGGAACCTTATGTACGTGTATGAAATCCCTGGATCAGTTCTACAGATGTGATGGTCCATTCTAGTCAGCTCTTAGTAAGCAAGACTTTAAATGTCTTCTACAGGGACTTCTCTCACAATAACGTGATCAATGAGGCATGCCAACACCAACCCGGCCAGAATCCAGTGGGCCAGGAGGCGACCATGGGCTTTGGAGCCAACACTATCTGTGTTCAAATCCTAGCTCTGCCACTTTCTGGCTTTGTGTCCGGAGCCAAGTTAGTTTCAGAAGTTCTCCAAGTCTCATTTCCTCACCTACAAAAGGATGACAATACTTCACAAGCGTGTAGTGAGCTTTAATGAGGTGCCATGTACTCAGTGACTCATCCAGAGCCTCCAGCAGGAGTTAGGAAGTGCTCAGTGAATCTTGGTCTCCCCTCTCTCTATTCATCCTGGTGGATTGTGGGAACACACTCTCACCCGGGTAATCCTGATTCTGACCCCATTTGTTACATTACTTTTTTGAATGTAAAAATTAAAACTAAAATGTTCTATTTTTCGGTCGTTTCTGAGTCAATGATGCTTTCTGTGAGTTGGCGGAGAGAAAATTTCCCAGGCAACTTTTACTGCTATTTCAGTATGAGAAAGATTCTCAGTGAATGAGCAGAACTCTTTCTAAATCTGGTTAATTTTCTCAACATTGCTATGGTGCTAGTAACGTCCTGTGTAAATTCTAAAATGTGAGCCTAGTATCTAAACTCAGTAGGAATAGAGAAAGTTCTGATCAACTGCTTGCCAGATTTCCCTATTGTACATGGTACATTACAGTAATTTCTCACAGAATTACTGCCAGTTTAAAATTTTAATTTATTGATTCAACCATTACATACCGAGGCCCTGCTAAATGTCTGACAGGGTGTGGGCACTGGAATGACCATAATGAGTAAGGTGGACACAGGTTCTGTTCTATCTCTTATACAGGCCACGGTTAACCAACCATTTCACTGGCACAGAAGGGGTTTTCCTTCACTGCTACATTCCCAAGAGGTCCTTTGCTTAAACAAAAACGCAACTTGTTTAAGATTCCGGGAATTGCTTAGAAATATGAACGAAAGGTTATTACCATCTTTTCCCAGACAGATATCTCTTTAATTGAGGAGTAGGATCTCTTCCTTTATGTGTGGTTTTTAAGTAATAAAAATAACACATACTTGTTTTAAAATGTGTTACTTGCACCTTGAAATGGAAAGCTTCTCTTTCTTGCTAGAAGAAAAGCCAATAAGTGCTAGAATTTGGTGTCTACGCTTCCAGACTTTTTTCTAAGTAAATACAAAGATGTGTCTGTGCAAACCCAGCTCCATGCCCCACGAACACAGTGTTTGGCTCGTTTGGTTTTATAAAGTTTTATACAGTTCTGTAACTTGAATTTTTTCACATAGCAATATGTCATGAATATGTTTATCATTTTTAATATTAATCCACCTATATTTTTAATGGGTATAATAAATAAATCATAGTTTTATTTTTTAACAGTTTTCTACTGATAGAACTTTAAGTTGTTTCCAATGTATTGCTCTTAGAGATAATTATTTAGTAAATTTTCTTGTACATGTATATTGTTACATTTATGTCAGCTTGTTTGTAGACTAGAATCCTGGCAGTAGAATTGCTAGGTCAAAAGGGTTGTGCATTTCAAAGTTTCATAATACAAAATTGCCTTCAAGAAAAATGACACCCTATTTTGGTTCCTGCCAAACCTATATGAGAATGCTCACTTCCTCTCTCCCTCTCTAATACTGAATGTTATCATTCTTAAATTTGCCAATCTGATAGGCAAAAATTGAGATTTCATTTTAATTTTGAGACTTGTGGTTTCTACTCAGACCTGTGAAAAGCTTGGAAGTCACCATTCTCATCCTTACAGGAAAGGCTAAAGATCAACGGCTTTTCTTAAAGCCATCAGAGAACTGCAGTTTCAAGGTAAACCACACCCTGAAATCTGAAGAGACAGGTGTGTCCAGAGAGACACAACCAAAGTCACTGGAGAGATAAAGGTGGGACCACTGAACTTCACAGTAATTTTAACATTTGCAGCAGGCTGGGTGAGTGAGACACACCACTTCCCCAGGAACTCCACCAGGTTCTCATGATGAACTTCTAAGAAAAATCTCTCCTTGACCCTGGCAGGGGGGTGGTATTAATAGCAATGGAATATAACCCTCTTGGACTCTTCTCTATAATAAAGGCCTAGTCTCCCAGAGCAATGCTGAAACTTAATTCCACTTGGAGAAGAACATTTCCACTCTACTCCAGCCCCTTGCCTTCATGTCTCACCTGAAACAAACCCAAAAGCCAGAGTTAGTAGATCACTGGGAATGAAGTATAAGGATGGAGGATCCTGTATTCAGGGAGGAGAGAGAAAAATTTAAGGCCCCATTTCCAAGACATAGGGCATATGAAAAAACTGAGACTTAATCAGGTTATAGAACATTTTCCCTACCCCACACCCTTTATCTTCATACCAGTAAGGCTGCAGGGGATTGTGGCTGGAAAACCTGCAAGTCCCAGACTCCCTCTCAAAGGCAGTACAAAGGAAAACATCAAAGCCAAGAGAGGAGACCGAAGTAAGGACACTAGAAGCCTTAGAAGCCTCTAGAATGTATAACTGCAACAAACACTAAACATAGCCCAACTCAAAGCCAGATGAACATAAATCCTCACTTTAGAGGCCTATTTACTTCAGTGCCAATTGCTGATACAGCATATCTGGCTTTCAATGGAAAATTACAAGACATACTAAAAGATAAGAAAAAACACACTCTGAATGGACAAAGCAAACATCAAAACCAGATGCAGATGTGACACCAATGTTGAAATTATCAGACAAGGAATTTAAAATAACTATGATTAATATGTTAAACGCAATAGAAAAAGAGCATACAATACCTAATGGGTGTCATCAGAGAGATGGCAATCACAAAAATCAAAAGAAATATTTGAAAATAAAAACTGTAATGGAAATGGAAAATGTCTTCAATAGATTCATCTACTGGACAGCCAGGAAAGAATCAACGAATTTGAAGATAGTTCAATAGAAACTTCTGGAATTGAAATTCAAAGAGAGAAAAAAAAAAAGTTTAAAAATACGAGAACATTTAAGAACTGTAGGACAATATCAAAAGGCTAACATGTGTGATTGGAATACCAAAAAGAAAAGAGAACAAAGCAGAAAAAATATTTGAAATAATAATATCTGAGAGTTTTTCAAAATTAATCACAGGCACCAACCCCCACAAACCCAAGAGGCTCAAAGAACACAAAACAAGATAAATATCAAAGGAAAGATAAATCAAAACCATACCTAAGCATTATGAATAATATGTTTTTTTTTAATATGTATTTTGTGCTAAACTTAAGGGTGGGGTGTTATGTTGGCCTTATTGATTAGATGGGAAGTTTTCTTTGTCTTCGCTCTAGAACAGTCCAAATAACAAAGAAATTAATCTGCACCTTAAGAAAATAGTCTCTGGGGACCTCATACTATTGAGGGATAATTCTTTAACTACCTTTTTAATTTCTTTGATGGGTTATTCAAATTCATAAGCTCTCTCTTCATTTAGATGATAAATTAATAGTTTCATTGTCAGAAATTACATGCCGTTTTCTTAATCTCTCCTGTATTTATAATTCTGTGCTTCTTTCTCATTCCCAATAGTTATTTGTGCTTTCATTTTTTTCTACTCGAATTACCCAGTTTTACCTTCCAAACCAGCTCTGTATGGTATTAATTTTCATGTTAACTTAGTTTTTGCTTTATTGTTTTCCCTTTTAATTAATTTCTGCTTTTATTTTATATAATCTCTTTTCTTTTACTTTTCCAAAATGTTTTATTTTTTCCTTCTTAGATCCTCAAAATAATATTTATTCTCAATTTTTTAAACTTGTGAGTTTAAATGTTTTTAATTTTTAAGAACTAATTCTTTTTCACACTAGTGTATTTTTGTTCATTGACTACAATATCTTTTGACTCTCTCTGAACATCTTAATTAAGCTTATCTTAAAATTATGAACTATTTCTCAAAAAAACTTCTTTAATGGTTAGCACCTCAACTGATGCTAGAATCCCTGTTCGCCTAATACAGCGGTGTCCAACCTTTTGGCTTCCTTGGGTCACATTGGAAGAAGAATAATTTTGGGGGATCACACAAAATACACTAACACCAATGATGATAGCGGATAAGCCATAAAAAAAAATTCCCCCCAAAATCTCATAATGTTTTAAGAAAATACACAAATTTGTGTTGGGCCACATTTAAAGCCATCCTGGGTCACATGCAGCCCATGGGCCATAGGTTGGACAAGTTTGGTTTAATAGTTTAAAGGGCTATTCTTATCACAAGAGTAATGAGTAATGGCTGAGAAGGAGGTAGGTGAGTGAACAGATGAACTTTCATGTAAAACCTACAAGTAAATTATCATTTGAATACAGGTGCTCGTTTCACTGTTGGTAGCTCTAGATTATTTAGAACCCTCATCTATTTCTCTGGCCCCAGGGCTGACTCTGAAAATTTTCTACATTAGAGCTTCCACTTTCATCTAGAAAATTCTGTTCATGGCTTGATCCTGGTGGCAAACACCTGGCAACTTTACTGAGACTGACATTCAGGTACAGCTAGTCTGTAATATTTAAACAGTGGCTTGTCCCTGATTGAAGCACAATTGTTTTCTGAGCATCTGCTACTTCTGAGCTTGGGCTTTTACTAAAACAAAACAAAACAAAACAAAACAAAACAAAACATAAAAAACTCAGCTTTAAAACATGTCTTATTTTCATCTCCCTGGGCTTTCAATTTTCTGTTTTAGAGGTTATATGCCAATTTCATTTCCTATCCTTTTCAAGAACTTCTCACTGTTCTGTGCCTGCTAATGAGACCCTTTCTGGTTTCTGAGACAATTATTCTTCTTATTTATTTATTTGTTTGTTTATTTATTTATTTATTTATTTTTGTGTCATTTCAATGAGATTTTGGGTAGGGTATTTAGTCAGCGATCTTGGAAGTCTTCCCATCTTTTTCTATGCTCTCAAACAGATCAACCAATAGAGGAATTACCTGTATCTTGAAGGCTTACTGGAACTGGCCAGTAAGCCTGCTGGGCCTGGGCCACCTCTTCATCTATGAGTTTAACTATTTCATGTACTGTTTCTTGAATTCATAAAGGTCCGTCTGTCTTCTGGCATTGGGTTTCTTTGGATGGTACCTCTTAAGAAGACCCATCTTAGTTTCATGCACCCTACCGCTGGGGGAGAGTTTTGTCTTGTTCTCCATTTTAGTAAACCCAGTCATGGCTTCCTTTGTGTCTGGAAAAGAAAAATTAGTCAATTATTTTTCTCACTTAAGTGTTCCCTCCTGGTTTCACAGTGCATTTTTAACCAATATAAACAAAATGTTAAGGTCCTATGTCTTCAATGACCATAATTCACAAACCAAAAATTGGTACTTGAAAACTGACAACAGGGTGTAATTAAAAAGAAAAGGGGGAGGGGGGAGTAGGGATGGCTCAGTGGGTTGAGCGCTCACTTTACAGCCTCGGGGACCAAGGATCAAATCCCGGCCCTGGTCCGTGTGGACCCATATGCTGAACCGGGGAGTGCCCCCAGTTCGGTTCTCACCAGGATCTCACCCCAGCCCGGTTCCTGCCCTGTGAGGCCCCGCCCACCTGTAGAATGAAACTATGTGGAAAAACCGATGATGTGCAACTGTGGAGACTGTTCTGGGCCCTCCCCCTTCTCTCTGTCTCTGTATCTCTCTCTCTCTATCAAAAACAAAAACAAATCTTTAAATATATATATATATATATATATATATGAATGAAAATATTATTGTCATGGTAAATTAGATTAGCAGACATATAAGCTGCCCATTTAGTCAATAGTGGCTTCAAAAAGAAGTTTAGTTAGTCCACCTATAAGTTATATGTGTTCTCATCACATGTGTTTGAATATCTGACCAAGTTTCTCATTCCCTTAGGAACAGCTTGGAAGATTTTCTGTAGTGAAAGAGTTAATGGATTAATTCAGCTCAGTGTTGAGTAATATCTTAAGAACATGAAGGGTTGAAAATAAGAGATAGAGAAAACAGCAATAATATAAGAAAACAACCACCTGTGGAATTTAGGCATACAGTACAGAATATTTTTACTATAAGATTTATTTTGTGATGCAAATTCCTATGTGTTCCCCTTACATGGACATGTATTTATCACAGGGAAAATAATATGACTGTTAAGAGAATGATGACAACTTAGTCTTGAGTGGGATGAGTCATGAAAAAAAATAAGTAAAAAGAAATCCAGAAGCATCTCATTCACCAAGAGCTAAACCTTTCATAAGGTTTAACTTTCACACTTGAGCAGTTTGTATAATTACTATGATTGCCACCAGGGCTTCATGCAAATCTTCTCATTTTCCTAGATGAAAATTTCCAGCAATTTCTTGTCAGCCACGTGCTGCTCCATGACTTACCTTGCCTGAATTATATACAACAGATATGTGCCTAGCATGGTCCTTGGAAAGAACTGTGAGCCCTTTAGCATCTCTCGCCAGGTCCAGAGATTCTCAGGGAAGCTGATGGTGTAGTGGATCAAAGCTTTCAGGTCAAAGGGTAGCATCTTCCAAAACAACCTGTTTAAGCCTCATTCAAAGTCCACCCTTTCTTTGTTGCTAAATTGAGACCAATTCCTTCTCCTCACCATATTTTGGAAGATGCCACTCAGTAGGATCTTCCCAAGTCATACTCAATAAAGTTACATCTCTTATAACAATTTTAGTGGCTGAGCATTAAGGGCCAGAGTTTACACTGAGCCCAGGAGCTCATGAAATCTGCTCCATGTGCCTGCTTAGGGAACGTGGCAGGGATTTTCCCATCTCGTATAGGTAGGCATGCCATGCATCTGAATTAGGAAATAGGCCCGAAAGTATTCACAGTGTGTTGCAGATGAATGTTTTCTTTCTTCTTCAGGTGATAAACTGAAATAGTTCTGTTTTGTTTTCTTAAGATTTATTTTTATTGTTTTTGACAGAGAGAAGCGGGAAAGTCCAGAGCAACTTCCATAGTTGCACATCAATGTTTTTCTACATAGTTTCATTCCACAGAGGGGGGCAGGGCTGAGCAGAGTAGGAACCAGGCCTGGGGCCTCTCTCATGGAAGGTGCCCCCATGAGAACTGAACTGGGAGCCACACCCCAGTTCAGCACATGGGTCTGCACAGGCTAGGGCCAGGATTCGATCTTCGGACCCCGGGGCTGCAAGACGAGTGCTCAACCTGCCTAACAATCTCAGCTTCCCCAAACTGAAGTCGTTTTGATCTGTATTCTCTGACTTTCCAAAATGCATACAACAGAACATGATCAGAGGGGAGACAAGGCAAATAAGCCATTTCACGATGTTTCTTACATAGGAACCATTTTCTGACAGGCCATAGAATTTGCAGAGTTTTACTCTTCCACCTCACAAGGTGTAAAGGCGAGCCTGTGAAGATCCCTGAAGCAGAGTGGTGAAGGGCAATGGGAGAAAGTAAATCTTATTTCAAGTTTTCACTTAGGCCCAGGAACTGCCTGCACCAGTCCCGAAAAGCAGAGGGTTCTTGCCCTCTTTTTTTTTTTTTTTTTAATCTCCAAAATTCTGTTTTTTTACCATACCATGAAAAACCACAACTTATCCAAAATGAATCATAGGAAACCCACATTTCTCAGCATTTATTTTTAAATAACACATGTAGTCATATTATGGAGAGTCATAAATAGCCTATAGAAACCTAAAACTCCAGCTATTAAAAAATATGTCATCTTCTATTCTTAATTCCAAGGAACTGTTGAAAACTATTTATTTTTCAAGGTCAGCATTATCTGAGTGGCAACCTTTGAAGGTTTTCCTTTACTGGTGAAAGACAATGATTCATCTTGCCCCGACTGAGGCAAACCCGAGGCAAGCTTGCTGATTTTCTAAGCACTGGAGTCAGGAACACTTGTTAGCAAACACTTTTCCTTGTCAGAAACTAATTAGTTTTGATTCATGGTTTTAATCAAATGCCTTTTAAAGAAACTGCAATGTCTTTCCTGAAATTGTTCCTTTACAAGAATCTATTAGTAAGATCGTGCTTGATCCTAGGTACTAACATTCTCTCTAGGATCTGCTATCCTTTTGTAAATTGCCCTTCTATTGATTCCCACAACCACGTTTGCCCTTCTGTGAGAGGTGCGGGAGCCGAGGTTCTGATGTGACCCCTGGTAGTAAGAGCAGGTCCAAACCTATGGGGTGCAGTTTCCCGGCTCCAAAACATGTGTGAGCACACGGAACTCTCTTTACTTTTCAGACTCAGGATCAGTAGGTTTATTGGGATGGTGCTGACATAAAAAAGAAAATGAAACATCTGAGTGTAACAGCTGCACAAAATTTGGACTCATGTAAACTGGTCTGACATCACATGTGCATGTGAGTTTCATGAGTATTCTCCATATGGTGCAAATACAACAACATGCCTACAAAGTACCTGTGGTTTATGGTGCGATGAGCTCCAGAGCTGAGGAAATGAAGCCAAGGAGCCTACGTGCACCGTTTGCTGAATGGAGCTGGCTTGGGGGAATGTCTCATTCTCACTGGGCTGCTCAGGTTCACGTGGAACAAGAAGCTATGTTGAGTGTGGTACCAGCAATAAGCTTTATGTTGAGGATTTGGGTTCCCTCCCCTCAGAAGGGGTGGAAGAGAGGTTTCACAATGTTAATTTCATTACTCCATAGAAAAATAAATGTGGGAATATAAAGGAGTAGCAGAAGCCAGCTTACTACTCCTTCCTTGGTGGTCAGGAAAAACAGCAGGTAGAGAGAAAGAAGACGTAATGTCTCAACACAAAATCCTGGCAAGAGACAGCAATCATTTGAGGGAGGCTGGAGTTGTCCCAGGGCACCCGGTGGCATTGATCAGATCAGAAACATACCACATTAAGCCCCAATAAAGGCTGCATGTGTCCTTGTTCTGCCAGACAGTGTCTAAGGCATTCGGCAAGTATCTCTGTGTTGCTTTGACAGGCTATACGTGTAGCCTAGAAAAAAAAATTGTTCTTATTTAATTTTAAAACAAGACTCAACGTCACCATTTATCTGTTGTCCAATTAACCACACAGTGGAAGAATTTGGAAAATGTTTAGCGGGAACTTAGCTTTCCCTGTGTGCTCAGCATAGTGTCGGCTTGCTTACTGTGTCATCAGACATCAGAGAACACACACTGCAAGCACAGCATTATAAACAAATGTATCTGATAGATTTTTGAGGCCAGTGAACTTATTGGATGCAGCTACTATGTGCGTGAGAGAATTAGTAAGTGAATATATCAGTTTGGGCTCCCTCATATTTTAAAGCAGCACCTATTGGCTATCTGTGATAGTGTGTTCTAGCTCTGTTGAGCACTATTAATACACAGGCAGGAAAAGATGTACCAGAGCTGAATTTCAAGAGTTGCAAATGTGAAGACTGAGGATCTCTGAGCACAAGTGGGGATTTCCATGGTCTGAGGAAGGGAAGGGAGTAAAGGAATGTAGAGATAGGAGAAATCTCAGAGCAGGAGAAGAATGAACATTCTCAAAGTGCTATACAGTATTTCAAAATACAAAAGTATCAGTACTACATCGCTACGTTTTTCCTCCAATCAAACATATCTTTAATTTTCTTAAATCATTAGCAGAACAGAGTTATAATACATTAATAGAAAATGACTTCATAAACAATTTTATTAAAAAATTTTTCCTGCAAAATTGGAAACACCTGTGAATTTAATGGACACTTAAGCAAAATACTCATATAAATAAAAAAGCAAGCTGAATAATGGAATCATTGTATAGTGGATTGTAAAGCCAGTTTTAAAATTCTGTATTTTGACTGTCTATACCATTGTACACAGCTAGCAATGTAGAGTGGATTGTCAAAGAAAAGCAAATAAGTTTATGAGGAATTCTGGTCTAATCTCCTGGGGCCCAAGGTAGTGGCTTATGGTCAAATCTACTGCTGCTGAGATCATAGTGTCTATTTTGGAGTTCTATCCAGGTTCTAGAGCCTTCTAATTGCCCCAACTAGAATTAAACAAGCTATACAACGTTAACGAACTGTGTGGCCACATCTGCTTCTGCCAAGCACACTGCAGCCCTGCTACATGCTGTTAGGTTACCACAC
The DNA here is from genome assembly GCA_004027555.1 of Craseonycteris thonglongyai. Lineage (NCBI taxonomy): Eukaryota > Metazoa > Chordata > Mammalia > Chiroptera > Craseonycteridae > Craseonycteris > Craseonycteris thonglongyai. Next base: position 21,289 of record PVKE010021692.1, read on the forward strand.
GCTAATTATCTTCCTGGTTTTCTGCACATTCTCTTCCAAACAAGGCAACTCTGCCAACTTGTCAACAGGGCATTACTCTCTAAAAAATGAAGTTACTTTCCTTTTGCCCAAAAATGTCCACAATGACTTTCTCAGAGACCTAGGAATAGAAGCAAGATTGTACCTTTCACTGCCTGTTTAATTTAAAGGGTGGGGGGATCTCTGTAAGCTAATATGTAGCTTCATTGGTGATTATAGTACTGCAAGCTTCTCTGATTTAAACCAGAGAAAAAGAAATGTCACCATTCTCAGCTGGTAGGGAAGAAAAAAACATGCAGGTGGATGGTGTGAAATTTAAGCAGACTTGGGAAAGAAACTAATCAACGTTTGGAATTCTCCACTGGAGATGTGTTTTGACAATTCTCTGGTAATTTCCTGTTTTGGTTTGCCCACTTCATGTTAATGCATGAGGCAGCATGCTACAGCTGAAAAAGCATGGGTTTTGAGGTCAGGCGTCCCAGTGCTGTCACTTCCAAATAGGCTAGTCACTTACTGCTCTCAGCTTCAGGTTCTACATCTGTTAATTGGGGTAATGATACCTAACTCAATGAGTTGCTGTGGGAAGTAAAATGATAATGAATATAGAAGTGTTTTATATTGCTGCCTGCTACTTGCTAGCTGTGTGACTTTGTGCACATCATTTAATCTCCATTTCTTTATCTATAAAGTGGGGATAATAGTACTTCCCCTCTCTTTGGGTTGTGGTACAGATTGCATAAGTCAATACATGTAAAGTGCTTAGAATGTGCCTGGCATACAGTATGCTACCACATACTTAGCTCTAAAGGTTTTCTATTATTTCTATTGATCAGATGATAGACATATGTTATTGATGTCTTTTTAGATGTATCTCACTTTATAGCAACTAAATACAGCAGAACTTATATTTATAATTAAACTATCACAGAGTATTATGTGCAAAGCACTAAGATGCTGTATACAAATATGAACTGGAGGGATATTTATCTATTTTGCAAGAGGGAATGGCAAGACAGTGCTTCAACTCAATAATTCACTTTGATAGTACCCACTATTATTTTTAACATAATGTAAGATCCAGAAATATGCAATACATTCTTCAAGGAATGTTTTAAATATATGTTAATTACTCTAATATTAATGCACAGTCATTGTAGAAAATTTTAGAGAATACTAAGTGATAACAACAACATAAAACTGATTTTCTATACTGTCCCCACCAAGAGACAGCTATGTCTCACAGTTTGCTTTAAATTGTTTTGGTTTGGGGTATGTATGTGTGTATGTGTACACAAAATTGGAATCATACTGCTTTTTAAAATTTAATAAGTCATAAACATTTTTCCATGTTACTCAATATTCTTCTCTCCCATGTTATTATTTAATTTTTTTTTTTAAATAGTTTCAGACTTAAACAAGAGTTGCAAAAAAAAGTTACCTGGAGACTCAGCAAATATCCTGCTTCTACTTAAACGTTTCCCACTCTTTTTAGCATACTTTGGTGGATCTTGCCAACAATGATTACTGCGGTGTATTAATGGAGATTTTCTATTTTCCTCATGTCTTCTGCATTTATGAGTTGGTATTCTTTGTTATGGAAGAGCTGTTTCTTCTCTCCCATTTATTTGTTCACTTATAGCCATGTAGACTCATGGACACTTATTTTATTCTTTTTGTTATAACCTAATATTGTACTATTGCTTTTTATTTCGTTGCTTAAATTGTTTCAGCTTTGATTATTGGGAGCTCTTTCAAATTCCCATGCATTTTTATATTCTCTTAGAAGGAAAAAAAAGGGTTTCCTTACATTCAAACACCGCAAAATGTTCCAGGCTCATGTTAATTTCAACTGCCCTGCCTCTGGAATAAAACAGTTCTCCAAGGATCCCTGATTCCTTTTATTGGAGGATGGTAGCTTCAATACCATTGGGAGTTAGGGGTTCTCCAAGTCACTGTTTCTAACCCCTCTCAGTGAATAGAACTAGGATACTTATGTGTGTGTATATGCTAGATCATGCATATATTTCTGCATCAACTTATCTGTATATATTAAAAATATACTTAGGGGGAAGCCAGATGGCTCAGCGGGTTGAACACCCACTTGGAAGGCCCAAGGACTGAGGATCGAATCCTGGCCCTGGCCTGTGTGGACCCATATGCTGAACTGGAGTGTGCTTCCCATACGGGAGGCCCCCAGTTCAGTTCTCGGTTTTGGACCCTGGCTCTAGGGGCCATGCCTCCCATGCCGGAGGCCCCCAGCCAGTTCCTGCCCTGCATGGTCCCTGCCCACCTGTGTGGAACACTGATGACGTACAAGTATGGAGACTGTTCTGGGCCCTCCCCCTTCTCTCTGTCTTTCTTTCTCTATGACTCTGTCAAAAAATAAATAAATCTTAAAAATATATATATGTATATATATATATACACACACACACACACTTAGGTGGTGTGTGCGCATGCACACACATGTGCTATCATCCTACTTTGTGTTCACTGAGGTTCTTGGATCTGTGGTTTAGTGTCTGACGTTAAGTTCAGGTAAGTCTTGGTCATTATTTCTTTAGGTATTTCTTGTGTCCCTTTTTCTTCCTCTACTTCTAGGATTCAAATTATGCATATGTTAGAATGTTTAATAATGTCTGCAACTCTTGAATTTTGTGTTTCAATTTTGGTAATATATAGTGACTGACTTTCAAGTTCATTAATTCTTGCCTAATGTGACTGAGTCTATTAACACTGTCTAAGGCATTATTTCTATTATTGTGGTTTTTATTTCCAGCATTCTGACCTAAATTTTTTCTTATCATTTCTTTCTTTCTGCTAATTAACCATCTGATCTTGCACATTGTATGCCTTTTTCATTAGGGCCATTAACATGTTAATCATAATTAGGAAAATGACTAGAGGACTAAGTCGGTTAACTGAGGGCTACACATAAAGGAGGAGATGGATCTGAGCTGAACCTTGAAGAATGAGTAGCTCTATGTTAGGTAAAGACAGAAGACATTTCCTGATGAGGATGCAATGTGCATTGAGACACACTCACATAGAATTTATGTACATCTATGTAACTTACAGAAGCACATGTTGAGACTGAAAAACGCTTGACAGTGAATTCTGTCACAGATGTGTTCCTTGTTTTTGTTTTAGAATAAATGATATCAGTAACAGAATATCTAGGGTTTGATTGGAAAGTAGGAAGCTTATAGCTTGGCTGTTCCCAGCAGCCCACTGATCTAGCCATGTGCTCCACCCAGCTCAGAAAGGGAACCAACTTCTCCTTCACCCAAGAAAGTTGTCAGCTAGGGAAATATTCTTTTTTTATTATTGTTAAATTTATTGGGGTGATATTGGTTAGTAAAAATTACATAGGTTCCAGGTGTACAATTCTACATGACATCTTGCATTATGTGTTCACCACCCGGAGTCAGTTCTTCCATCACCATATATTTGATGTCCCCTCCATCCTTCCTCCCCCCTCCCCCCTTACCCTCAGGTCACAACTACACTATTTACTGCATCCATGAGGTTCTGTTTCTTTGTTGCTTTCAGTTTTATATTCCACATAGGAGTGAAGTCATATGGTTCTTAGTTTTTTCTGTCTGGCTTATTTTGCTTAGCATGATGATCTCAAGGTCCATCCACGTTGTCACAATTGGCAGTATTTCATCTTTTCTTATAGCTGAGTAATATTCCATTGTGTAAATGTACCACAACTTCTTTATTCAGTCATCTATTAAAAGGCACTTTGGTTGTTTTCATGACTTGACTACTATGAATAGTGCTGTGATGAACACTGGGGTACATATATCTTTGCAGACTAAGGGGAACATTCTCCTTACCCCTCTAGTTCTTCCAGCTGGTCAAATAATTCAAACATACAGCAAATTAGCACAAGAAAATCAAATTTTAACACATGCTCATGGGGAATTCACATAAACATGAAAATTATAAAGACAGTGAAGCAAAATGAGGCATATATGTCATTTTGGATAAAGGAAACAAGGAGCATTGTGGTCTGGGATTTCAAAGGGGAAATAAGCAATTCACACATAGTCTGGAAAGTGACAAATTCTGGATAGGCAACTCAGAAACAATAGGACAGAGGGGAATCTAGGCAACAGATTTTTTTCATGGATCCTTCTTGCCTCCCATACTTACTTAATTCATATACACTCAATTGCATACACTAAGGTAATTATGCTAAGGTTCTTTTCCTAAAGCAGGTTTGTGTATCTTAATCTTCTTCAGTTTGTTGATCTTTAATTATTTTTAGCTCAAAATAAGCTGCATGCCAGGGTGGCACATCGCAAAAGAACTTGCTCCCAACCCCCCACCCTGTGTTCAGTGTTTGGGTAGAAAGGAAGATGCATACCAGCTGTCCTTAAAAAAAAAGGCAGAAGACGGGTTTTTTTCCCCCCTTTCTTCAATGAAATGAACCTGACCTCTGGTAGGAGTCTGTCTTGAATCAGAAATGGTTTAACCGAATCACAACAGGAAACAGCTCTGGTTACAGCCCAGCTCACTCCAAGTCCTAATGGGTGAACAGAACACCCCATCCCTACTTCCTGCAACTCTGGGTCTAGCAGGTAGTTGCCCTAAGGGGCCTGGGCAAAGGAGGCTGGATTTTGCCTTTGGGATTTCTGCCCTCAGAACAGCCTAAAGAAGAACGAGCATTTGCCAAAGGAAGAAGCAATAATCCAATAATCAGGAACCCTGTCTCTAAATGTAGTTAATTTCTATTTAATTGGCCAGTAACTACATTAAAAATAAACACCAGTTGGTAATCAAAACCAGGAGGATAAAGGATGAGCAGTTGTGCAAGCAGGATAGAATTACTAGGCCAAACAAAGTGTGTGTGTGTGTTTGGGGGGGGGGGGGGCGCGGGGGTGAGAGACCTGTGCTTCAGGGAAACGTGGGTAGGAGATGGGATTGTCCACCAGCGGCTGTGGGCTTCTG
>PVKE010021693.1:0-26264 GCA_004027555.1 Craseonycteris thonglongyai
AAAAAAAAAAAAAAAAAAAAAAGAAGTACTAATAAAATTCACGGGCTCTTACAAGGTGGCAACCATACACAGGGCATGTTTTATGCTTGTAAAAAATGTATATTAATAATTCCTCAGCTATATATATGGTTTGCCAATAACATCACTTCTACAAGTGAGACTGTGATCATTTTGCATTTCTGTTACAGACCAACATAAATAAAGGTAGGGGAATCAAAATGTTTAAAAAACCGTATCTATTTTCATTTTTAAAAAACAATAACCTTCCCCCTCCCTCCCCTCAAAAAAGGACATTGGGTTACTCCCTTTAAAGTTCAAGTTCCATCATATTAATATATAAGCACACCTGGATATGAGATTTTCAAAAACCACACATACACACACGCTCTAGGTAGAGCTATAATAAACAAATTCCTTTTATAAACAAAATTTTAACTGAAAAGCCACAGTAGACGGGGAAAAAAAAGAAGCAAGGATATTACTTGGTAAAATCCAGTGACATCTACAATAGTTTTACAGCACATTTAAGCATTCTAGAGTTTTATATCTTCAACTGCCTTCCATTTCTTAGGTTGCTCCTTAAAAACTTGCCAATTACAAATATAGGTTCAACTTCAAACTTAGCCTTGATTTTGAGTGCCAAAAAAAGCAAAAAAACAACATTCCACATTTCTATCTTAGTATCATGGCCTTAATTCAAAATTGTTTTTTTGTAAAATACAATGCCCATCTAAATGGAAATAAAAAATCCAAGCAGCAATATGTAATTATGCATCATAATTATCCATTATATGGGAAGTGTTTTTAGGATGGTATTTAGAAAGCACTTGCTCTGTGAGTCTCTTCAATAATTAAATCAACTTAGACTGACACTACCAAAAATAAGAGTACTGGATAAGGGGCAACATTTACAATACTGCTAGTACTAAGCAGTACAGCAAAAGAAAATACATGCACATCTTACAGAACTCCCACTGAACTATCAATGGCTTCTATGCAATGTGCCTCTTTTCCATAACCGTATTAACAACTATCAAGAAAGAAAAGATGAGATTAAAATCAATGGTATTGAACTGAATTGTTTGAAGCCAGTGCCCCACATGTGGGGAAAGTGCATTTAGTTCAGCAGCAATACAGCACAGTGTGAAGATATTGTGCTTAGACGCAGATATTCCAGAACTGAAAGATGTACAAGGCAAGTAAAGATATAAAACCATAGTACACTGTTAAATAAACTTGAAACATACATATATTGCAGTGTTCAAAGAAAAACATTCATTTTCATTGTACAAGGCTAGGGAGAAATCCTTAAAGTCACCTATTGTAGTTTATGATATAATAAATACGTATCTATATAGCATTGTATATACATACACAGAATGTGTGTTATCTTTTTTTTTTTTCTTGCCAAATTATTCTGTTATTTTTTGTGGATCTGCAACATTAAGGAATGAAAACTCCTACTACAAGTTCTGTTTCCCCAAACTCAAGAAAAGATATTTATACTAGAAAAGGTCTCAATACCCTCCCCCCAACCCAAAGACTCACTTCAGATATTTTGCTTTACAACTGGTCAGAGAATCACACTGAAAGGAATCCTAGAATTTTTGACCATTACCTTTTCACTTTGCCAGTTGTTTCAACAAGGAAATATATTTTAATATTTAAACCAGCTGACACAAATTCTTTAGCAGAGGATATAAACTCTAGATTTGATTAATTAAAACAGAGCAAATCAAAACAACAACAACAACAAAATCCAGTGATTTACTCTGACTGTAAACAATATATAAAATTTAAATCTCAAATTTCAAAATAAGTTAAAAGAAAAATTCTACCTTCAAGACCTATAATACTGTAAGCTCTGACAACTGGTAAGGGGAAAATGTATATGAAAATTGTTTACCCATTATTTTTGCTAAGAGAAAGTATATCTAACTATACTGCCTCTGCCCTTTCAATTTAATAACTTCAAATGTTTTAAGCAAACTGGCATATCATATTACACAACAGAAAAACATCCATCAAGTTCGGCAAAGAAAACTTATATAAGCCTTTTGTATAGAATTAAAAAAATCTAAATGGCTATGATTCCTCTATTAGCAGAAACACATAATGCAGTCTTTATAAAGCTGCCAAATATATCAATATCTACATAAATAGATACAGATATAGATATGAAACATTAATGGCAGTCTATTTTTGAACAGTGTGTGGGACCAGCAGATTTGTATCAGACCATGGCACGATATGGACCCTGCATCTTTAGGAACTGAATGATGAAAGAAGGACCACCAGCAACAATCTGAGGTGGAAGGTGACTGAGTGGACAGTTCTCAATACTCATGATTGAAAGCTTGCTGCAAAGAGCCAACTCAAAGGGAAGGCTATGCAGGTTGGGGTTGTCATTCAAATACAGTTCTTCTAGGTTCTCCAGTGTTCCTGTTTAAAAAAAGAAGTCAATTATTATATATATATATTTTTAATTAGTTACTGCTAAAAAACATCAATAGCATAAAGCTATCCTGGGCATTATATATACTGAATATACATTTCCTCTTAATTTCTTCTCCTAATTTAAAAATTCTCTATAACCACAGATCTCAAACTTTGCTGCATGTTGAAATCAACTGTGGAGACTTTGAAATCCTAATGTCCAGGTCACACTTCATACTAATTAAATCAGAATCTTTTCTTTATGGTTGGTTTTCAAGCTTGGAGAGTTGTTTTTTGAAACTACACAGGCTACATCCAGAGACTCTGTTTGGGACAGCTTGGCATAGGTAGTTTTTTTAACTCCAGAGGTAAAACTATTGTACAGTCAATGCCTATCATCACTTTCCTGTTGTAGATAATGTGACAATGTCTCTCTTATTAATAAATGTTTTTGTTACTTGATATAAATCTTTAATTAAAATAGTTATCACATATTTGGCAGTAAGCCAAACATCAATTTATATACCTTAATCTTTAAAAATTTTTTCTTAGTACTCCTACTTTCTAGGCAAATGTCTCAGCAATTCCATGAGGCCAGCTGATGAGCACACTAGGAACAGAAGTGTAGTGCCTCATTTGACAGTAAAGTTGTCAATTCTTAATCTTCAAAATTTGTACTATTTGATAGTGGCATGTAGAAGACTACGATTATCCTTTTTTTACAGGCAGAAAACTTAAAATTAAGGGAATTTCCCTACTTTATCCAAAGTTACAGCACAAATTGTTTAATTCTCTATTTTACTTCAAAACCATTTTTAACCACTAGTCTATAGTGCCTCTGGGACAGCATGGTATAGATGAGAGAAAATAATATATGAAATTACCAATTTGGGAGCATTTGAGATCTTACTCCCTGACATATGCCATCAGTTTGGCTCAAATAAGCTCATAAAAATTCAAAATTAAAAAAAACAAAATACTAATTTAAGAACTACTATGTTTTTTTAACTCTATAAGATTATAACTTGTACTGTCTCTAATTCAAGGTGGACATGTTGCTTATACAAAATAATAAACATAAAAACAATTAGAAAATTCTAAAGTATTCTCAAGTATTATTATTAATCCTAAAACCATAAGAAAATGTTCTTTTGGCATAACACATTACTAACCTAAACCAAACCCATGGAAATTTTAAATTTGGAAGAATAAGAAAACTCTGAAATTAAGGTTAAACCTACTGGAAATATAAATATGCAAAAACATTCTCAAATACAATACTAACTCTATGAAGAAACCTAGCCAAAATCTACATGCCAACCAACCAACTACAGGTGCTCTATTAAAAAAAAAAAATCTTCAGCCTGCTATATAACCTCAGTTGACAAAAACAGTAGATTTGTCATAGTTATCTGAAACACAGCTTGAACACACAAGAGCAAAATATTAGTACAGAGTCAAGTATCCAAAGGGTTCATACCAATTTCCTCAGGAAGATGAGTGAGTAGGTTCTCTCCAAGGCCTAGATGTGTAAGATTGGTAAGGTGACCAATACCTCTAGGAAGGGTGGCCAACTGGTTATTTGTCAAGACTAACTTCTAAAATATCAACAAAATAAAAGATGGTTACATATATATCTCCTACGACTGATGTAAATTTAAAGTAATACATCCACTAAACAAGTAAGATAAATTAACAGGAAAATTAGATGAGACAGGACAAGAATGACTCAAATTTTTTCCCCCCAAAAAATATCACATTAGGGAGCAAAAGCAGATAAGTTACATGAACATAAAACTAATGTTATAATAGGAAAATCTATCCAGTCCAAGAATTCGATCAAGCTCTTAAGAAAAAGTGCACTTCTGCACATCCCCAAAACTTTATATTAAACTATAAAACCATCAGAATAATGTTTTACCTGTAAATCCTTAAGATAAGCAATTTCATTTGGCAAGGATTCCAATTTGTTCTCCTCTAGATCCAACTCTCTCAACTTCCTAAGGTTTCCAAGACCATGGGGAAGCTTCTTTAGAAGATTGTTTGATAATATTAAAACCTAAAGAGAAATTATTGATAATGTTTGGTAACTCGTGAAATGTAATTATATACTACCATTGTGTGCCTTAAAATTTTATCAATGCTAATTTTCTAAACATTGAATATTATGGGTAATGTTCAATTACATAACACAAAACACAACTTACTATTCTAAAAAAATCACCACAGTTATTAAAAATAAAGAGGTTTTATTTGATTAAGTCAGAACAAATGTAAGCAAAGAATTTAATTTTAAATTACAAAAAATACATAAAATTATTAACTACTTGCACTAAGATTCATATAGTTAGGTATTTGATATTACAACTATCCATCTAATAGGACACTGGTTATTTGTTTAGACTCCTTACAAACCATCATTTAAGGGAGGTAACAACTGACTTCTAAATTGCCTATATCAATCCAAAGTTATTATTTGTGGTATATTTATTACATTGAAAAGCATCCTGCAATATATTGAAGATGGAAAAAAAGGTTGAAGAAGATAGTCTTCATTCTCAGAAAACTTACAATGGAGGTAGATGGGATGAGGCAAGGAGATAATACTGGATATTCAGATAGTGAAAAGTGCACTAAATGGAAAGGTCTACATAAGGTTCTGGCTAATTTTTTATGCCAACTTACTTCCTCCAAAGTAATATTAACCACAAAAAAATAAATATATACAGTAAGATCAAGAAAATAATAATAGCAGTTATCATTTATTGAGTTTACTATTCGCAGGACATTATAATGAATGCATTATATGCATTATCACATTTAATCCTAACTACAACCTTATGAGGAAAATGAAGCTTGAGCAGGTCAAAGTCATAAAGAAAGAGAGACAAAAGCAGAATTATACCCAAATCTGTTTTGCTTCAAAACTCATGCTTTTAACCATTACATTATACTATTTCAACTTACTAAATAAAATAAGAGATTAGATTTTTTTTAAATATGGAGTAAATTTCAAAAATATTTAATATTAGTAAACTTTTTCAACAAAAGAATAAAAATTCTAGGGACTCAAGAGGCAAAAGGAATCATAGTTAACTAAGGAGGTGACAATAAGGAGGATCTTTAATTATGGAAAATAATTTTTAAAGAAAAAATTAAGAGAATAATAAGGGGGCATTGTAGATATTAAGAACAGTAAGACTAAATGTATGGAGCTAGAAATATGTATGTTTCCAACAAAGAAAACAATCTATTTAACTAGTAAATAAAAGAGTAGGTGGGTAATTAGGATGGAAAAATAGACCTGAATCATATGAAGAGTTCTGAATGCCAGTCTGAGGAATCCATACTTATTCTGATAGACAACAATGCAGAGTTCTTAAAAAAATTAAGTGAAAAATATGTTCTTAAATATGTTAAATTTTAGAAACCTTTTATTTCAAAATACTTTACAGTGCTCAAACCTACCAACTTTTAGTGCACAAGAGTACTTCAGAAGCAGAGCCTAGATTAAGTCAACACCTCATCATCCTAGTAGGAGTGTATATTTAAGAGAGCTCTAACATTTCTAATTATAATCTTCACTGAAATAAAATCTGCTTGTTTTAATTGGAAACTTTATAAGTCAAATAACTGTGGAAAGATCGAAGGAGTTCTAAATGCTCTTTTATACACACCTCAAGAGAAATAAGACCAGACACATCCTCAGGGATCTTTGTGAGCTGATTAGTGGCTAAATTCAATTCTACCATACTGGTCCACGTTCCAAAATCCAAAGGAAGTGATGTCAACTGATTGTCCTGGCAAAGACAAAAAGAAGCATCTAAAGTATAACCACAAAAACAAAGCTCCATATACACATATATTTCCAGATGGAAACAGAATTGGTGATAAAACCGAAAAGCCTATTCCCTTTTTTAAAATCAAATACAGAAAGGAAAACAGGCAACAAAACTCTAAGCCTCCAAAGTTTTTTATACAGTAATTAGGTTTTCATTTTGAGGTTAAATTGGAAGTTTGTTTTCTATGCGATTATCAGTATTAGACATGGAAAAATACAACATACAGACCAACACTTGTAATTTCAAAGGTCCCAGGGATAAATATGTTTTCCCCATTTCACAATAATGTATAGAAAGCACTGAATAAAATGTGGGTGCTCATGAGCACAACAGAAGAATAAACATCTAATTATAGCCTACAAAGGAACCAGATAAGCTCAGCAATCCTAGAGATGCTGAGAAATAAAGTATGAGAGGGAAAACGTCTTATAATATAGCAAATTAAATCATTAAAACACTAATTAAGTACCCACAATTTTACTTTAAAAGCCATAAGAAAATATGGTAAAAACATATTTATAACTGAATAAGAAAAACAGATAATAGTGTGATGCTAATTTTGTTTAAAAATTAAATATAGCTATACACAGAAAAAAAGTGAAATATGTCAGTGGTTCACTATTTCTTTTTCCTGCTTCCTCATACTTGTTTATAAAACACATTTTCATCAATAACAACTCAACACACTACTGTGTGTGGGGGTATCAGTTCTAAGAGAAGATCATCAGTACCCCAGTTGGGTATCAGTGATATATGCCAATATGTTTACAGTGGTGCTACCTCTCATTGGTGGGATTATTTTATGTCTTTTTTGTTCATTTGTATGTTTAAAATTTTCTGCAATGTATATGGATTGTCTCATTTTACACAAATCAATCATAAGAGAAATCCCAAGTAGCAAACATCTATATGAAAACCAAGCTTTCCTTTAATTATAATATTTTAACTTATTAGTTATGTATTACAATATTTAAACTTATTATCTATCTATGCCCCAAACTACAGATGGTTAATAGTATGATAAAACATTTCATTAAGAAAATTTACTACTGGTGTTTATATGAGGAGGAATCTCAAGCTTCATTTAACTTCTTTCAAGAAAAAGTTTTGTTAAACATTTGTCATGATTTTGAAGAGACATTAAAACAAAGCTCTATGCAAAGTTCTATCATTTCACTGAAAACAGCAAGCCTTTCCAAGGTAACATATATTGCAGTAACCTCATATCCATAAAAATGTACAGCCAAATGCAAAAAACTAATGAGCACCTGGGCTGCCATGTTCTAAGCCTTATTACAACAGAACATGAGATTGCCATTACCACTAATAAATCTTATCTAACTAGACTAATTAACAATGAATTTTATAATTGTTTAAGATTATAAGATTATTTTAAATTTCCACCTGTTCACTTACCAAATACTTCCAAAGAATTATCATAAAAGATACATACATTTATTAACAAGTATAGACAGAATCAAGAAATTATACATTTAGACTATAGTTTAAAGAACCACAATTATGCTGAAATGGTTCATCAAAGACAAAACAATGTATTATGGTACAACAGAAAGAATACTATACTTGAAAGCAGAAAATAATAAGGTTTCTTCACTGAGATTAATCATTTGTAGCTTTTCATTTCAAGTGAGAGATGCATGACTCTTCCTTTCGCCTGAACACTTAGAGGCCATTGTAGGGTTATTAACTGGTCTAACTTCAATATTGTCTCATGGAACAGGGAGTACCAAGGACAGGGAAAGAGAGGAGTAACTGCAAGTCAGTGGAGCAGTCAGAACACACACAGCATTTATCAATTAAGTTTATCATCTTATATGGGTGTGATTGGTGGCACCCCACAACAATTAAAATAGTAACATCAAAGATCACTGATCACAGATCACCATAACAAATTTAGTAATAACTTAGAAGTTTGAAATATTGCAAGAATTACCAAAATGTGACACAGACACAAGTAAGCAAATGCTGCTGGGAAAATGGCACCAATAGACTTGCTCAACACAGGGTTGCCACAAAAGCAAAGTGCAATAAAATGAGGTATGCCTGTAATACATTTTAAAAATGAAATCTCTACTCATATTAAATAGTACCAATTAAATAGAAAGCTCTGCAATAGTATCAACTGTTCTTTAATAAACTTTCTGTGGTTATTTCTTTAGGACAAATTGCTAAAGGTATGCATGGTTCTAAGATATTTGTTCTCTAATATAAATTGTCCTGAATATCCTTATTATCAGTTTAGACCCCATCAGCAAGAAACAAGTACCCATTCTCCAAACTTGACAGAGAAAACATAAATATTATTATTAGAATATTTAATAAGAAATACTAGTAGAAAGCTAGTAATTGTAGCTTTTTCCCCCTAATACAAAGGCTTAAAAAAAAGGGGGGGGTGGAGCTGGGATGGCTCAGTGGGTTAAGCACTCACTTTGCAGCGCCAGGGACCGAGGATCGAATCCCGGCCCCGGCCCATGCAGAACTATATGCTGAACTGGGAGCTCCCCCAGTTCAGTTCTCTCTCTGTATCTCTCTCTCTCTCACACTCTCTCTCTGTCAAAAATAAATAAAAATATATATATAAAAAAAGAAACTTCTACATTTAAAACAAACAAACAAACAAAAAAAACTAAACAAGCAAAAAATCAAAGGCTTACCTTCATATTCAGCTTACTTAATACTTTTGCCCTGGAGAAAATTCCAAATGGGATTTTATTGATTCGATTGTGTTCCATGTTGAGGGAATAGATGGTGGAAAACTGAGATGGACCACCTACTGGATATAACTGGAAGCAATTTCTAGCTAAGGTCAAACTATTCAGTTTCACAAGACTTGACAAAAGACTCTGTAAAAATGAAATAAACATAAGAGTTAGAACTCTAATAAGACTTACTCTATAGTGCAGCAGTCCCCAGCTTGTTTGGTACCAGGGACAGGTTTCATGAAGACAATTTTTCCACGGCTGACACCCATGTTCACAGCAGGGTTCGCGCTATGAGAATCTAATGGCCACCACTGATCTGACACGAGGTAATAATGCGAGCAATGGAGAGCCGCTGTACATACAGATGAAGCTTCACTCATTCACCTGCTGCTCACTCCTGCTATACAGCCGGGATCCTCAAAGGCTGGAGAGTGGGAGGGACCCCTGCTGTAGAGGGCCTCACAGGTAAGAAATGACAGACTGGTTGGGCCTGTGTGTGATGCTTTTATCTTTGGGCTTCCCTGGGACACAGTGGAAGAATTGCCTTGGGCCACATATAAAATACCCTAACACTAAAGACAGCTGATGAGCTTAAAAAACACAAAAAAATTTCACAAAAAATCTCATGTTCTAAGAAAGTTTACAAATTTGTGTTGGGTCACATTCAAAGCCATCTTGGGCCTCGGGTTGAATAAGCTTGACCTAGAACACAGTCACTACTCAGCTCTACCTAATGGTTGGCTTGCAGACACATGGAACCAACGCAGTCAGATTTTCAGATTTTACAAGAAACAGAAAATTCATTTACTTATATGAAATCTCCTGATTTTTATTCTTTGGCTCAATTTATTTAAAACACTCTGTAAAGAAAATTATGTCTGTGGGTAAAAGGCACCTCATGAGTGGCCTGTTTGAAACCTCTATAAGGAGAAACTTTGGTACCAGACAGTCCTGGGTCTGAGTCTTTGCTCTGCCACTTGCTGTGTGACCAATGCTTTCCAGGTCTTAGTTAAGTTCCTATCTCTAAATTAATATTAATATTAATATAATACCTGGCACAAAGTAAGCTGTTATTCAATAATTAATGGTTCCTTGCAAGAATATTAAATTCAGAAGATAATACTTCCTGATATTGTATAAATGCATTGCTTTTCCATATGGTAAAATTACTGATGGAATATGCATCTATCAAGTAAGTATTTATTTAGCACATAATCCCATATCCCCTTAATTAAGCTTCCACTATATAACCACAATGCTAGATGTTCAGGTATTAGAAAAGAATCTCTACTATTAAGAAGACTAAATCCTATTTAGAGAAATAAAGCACAAAGATAGGAAAAAGAAAATAATACATAACTATATATATTCAATAATAAATTGTATAGAATAGGCTCTTGCTATTCAGTCTGGTTCAAAAAAGAGAATATCAGCATCCGCCGAGAGCTTGTTAGAAATGCAGAGCCTTAGGCCCCACTCCTATAGAATCAAAATATGAATCTTAAGATTCCCACATACCGTATTTTCCGGTGTATAAGACGACCGGGCGTATAAGACGACCCCCTAATTTTACAGTTAAAACATAGGTTTAGGTCTATATTCTCTGTATAAGACTACAGCCTCGGAAGTGGGGGGTCGTCTTATATAGCAAATATAGGCCTAAACCTATGTTTTAACTGTAAAATTAGGGGGTCGTCTTATACGCCCGGTCGTCTTATACGCCGGAAAATACGGTACGCTATATGCTCATTAACATCTGAGAAACACTGGTATCAGCTATAAAACAGTTTTGAATCCTGGCTCTATCTTTTAGTAGCCTATGACTTTGGAAAGTTATTTCTCTAAACCTTAAGTTTATTCATTTGTAGATGATGATGCCTTGATTTTATAGGCTGAAGACCTTTTAAAGTAATAAAATACATATATGGTTTAATAATATCTAGAATATAATAAGTACTTAAATTTTCAGTCTCACGATGCATGAATGATGTGATGTGGACTTATACATCTGTAAACTGTCTAATTGTTACCAACCAATGTAACCTCATCAAATTTAACAATAAATTAAAAAAAAAAAAAAATTTTTTTCAGTCTCTTCTCTATTTGAATTCAAAGAAAAAAATAAATACTGGAATAACTGGAAAAGCAGGAAGGAGCCTGAGAGTGAGCTAGATCCTAAAGGATAAAAAAAAAAAATTTAAATATTCAGAAGTAGAAGAAAACACTCTAGATTAAAATAAAAGCCCAAGCAGGAAGAAAACAAGCAGTGAGAAGTATGAGAGTGTGAGTGAGTGAGTGAGTGAGTGAGTGAGTGAGTGAGTGAGTGAGTGAAATAATATTCAACTTTCAGTTGTCTGCCATGAGAATATTGAAGACTTAGTACCTGAGGTGAAGGAATGAAATAACTATGTGATTAAAGGTGTAATTATACGGCAAATTGAAACTTGTTCTTTATATTGAACGTTGAGAAGCTACTTACCATTTGTCTACTGGTGTACACAGACAAAAGGAAGAGTACAGATAAGAGGGATGACAAAACTTTGTCAATCAATTCAGGAAAAATGTCTATATTCTACTTTACTGAAAATAAGGGAGTTTTATCAAGTCTCATGGCAAAAATGTTGTTATTACAGCTGACTTACTGGGGTACTTTATTGAATTGACATTCTTCTATTAAAAAATGTTAATACCTGAGGATATTTTTAAAAGGGCAACAAGAAGGCAGCTCTCCAACCTTTCATCTTAGGTCATATTGTGAAGCTTTGGGGTTATCATTGCTTTAGAGTCAGACACATCTGGGTTCCCATCTTAGATCTTCTACTTAACAGTTTTTGTGACCTTTGGTGAATTATTTAGATAATCAATATATCTCTCACCACATTCCCAGAAAAATATGTAAGGTAACAAATTTGGCCAAAAATATAACTTCTCTTAAGTCTTATATCTCTACCTATTTGATAACAATACTCCCATAATAGAATTGTAATGAAGATTTAAATGGGATAATATGTATAGAGCTTGTAACCTTATGCCTTGAGCATATGTTCTTAAATTTATTAAGTTCTTTTCCTTGTATGTATATATCTTCATTAAAACTAGTCCATTTTCAGAGTCTTCAAACAAAAAAGTAGATAGTTATCCTGTCAGCTCTGATTTTAACAATATATGAGCCCCAACTGAAAATCACTTTCCTGAATATTCTTGCCTAATCTAGCTTGAATGTCCCATAAGAGCTGTCTAATGGATTTTATTGTTTTCTTTATTGTGCTTATTATAAATGCAGAGAGATACTTGCATTAAGAAAATGCTCTTCCGAAAGATATACACTACCTTCAAATAAGACTTACTGCTTTCTCATATTTGGGTAAGGCTAATCAAGGGTTTCCCCCCCAGCTTCTCTATCTGAAAACAGGCAGTTTAAATGCATGTGTACTCACGCACACACACACTCACACTCACATGCATGCATAGCCCTTTTTCCACAGCCAGAGCTGTCTTCTTTGTATTTCTCCTATCAAAAATAAAGTCTGACTTATTTCATTCACAAATTATATATAAAAGTACTTATCACAATGTCTGTATCCTAAGAGGTACCCAATAACTATTCGTTTTCCTTCGCAGACAGTAAGACTAGGTATCTAAATAAATTAAAAATTCTCACTTTGTGCAATTTGGTATACACCCAGTCTTTACATTTAGGCATAGTGACTATGTATTATAAAAGCAGTCAATCTTATTGGCATTCACAAATCATACCCTGAAAGCATCTCAGCAAGGTCTAGTTAATGTGCTATTTGCTGTACTATGGATATAAATCATTTTTAGAAAAGGGGATGATGATATTAAACCGTAGAACTTTACCCATTTCATTCATTCTAAATTATTACTATCACAGGTAAGGCAAAAATCCAGACAATCTAGTTGTCAGGGCTCTCTCTCCAATCTGTGGATTCTATTCCTTACTCCACTTAAACTGCTACTTACAATAGTACTCTTTTGCCACAGATGAGATACTGTCATAGCAATTTTAGTGAACTGGTCCAAACTAGAAACTACAATCCTGGAAAAGCATTTTTGTACTTTGACCAAGCTGTTTTCTGAAACCCAAAACACCCAGATTAATAGGAGCTACTTTATTTCTGTATCCCTAAAAAATGAATCAATTGAATAAATTTATTTTGTAAACTAACTGCTAGAAACCAATAGCTTCATCTAATCAAATTATTCTTTATAAATCAAAGCTTGAAATTTAAAAATATTCATCCAAAACACCTTTATTAATTCAAACACACACACAAAAACTCGCAATAATCTAAACATATTAAACATTTTTAATCATTAAAATTAAAAAAGGCTTTGCAAACACTCAATCCATCTATAAATCCATAATTGCATTCTTTTATATGTCAGAATACTATAAGGGCAAGCTGATAAATTTTGCCTCCACTATAATATTTTTTGTTACATTAGACCTATCTGGTTATAATTGGTTCTGTGTAGTCACATGGTATGTCCCCTCCATCATTTTCCACCCAATGCACACAGAAATGAAAGAGTGTTCAGACATTCAGTTCAAACAGCGTGCTATTATTGAATTATTAACAGTGGAAAAGTTACTCCAATTGAAATTCACAGACAGATACAAGCTGTTTATGGTGATCAGTGTGTTAGTGAGTACAGTAAGATGCTGGGTAAGGCGGTTCAAAGATGGAGAAGTGGGGCAAGGAGATTTGAGTGATAAATCATGAAGTAGAAGGCCTATGACAGCAAGTGATCAGCTTCATCAAGATCACACTGAAGAACTGATACACAAAAATTGTCACCTCAGGGAAGCCGGGATGGCTCAGTGGGTTAAGCACTCACTTTGCAGCCCTGGGGACCGAGGATCGAATCCCGGCCCCAACCCGTGTGGACCCATATGCTGAACTGGGGAGTGCCCCCAGTTCAGTTCTCACCACTGGCCCAGTTCCAGCCCTGTGCAGCCCCACTCCCACCTGTGGAATGAAACTATGTGGAAAAACGAATGATGTGTAACTATGGAGACTGTTCTGGGCCCTCCCCCTTCTCTCTGTCTCTGTATCTCTCTCTCTCTGTCAAAAATAATAAAAATAAATCTTAAAAAAAAAAATTGTCACATCAAACAATAAGAACTTTGCTAGTAAATTAGGTATTTCTTATACCTAATTTATTAATGTTCTTGGATTCCACAAAATTTGTGCCAGGTGGGTATCATGTATGCCATCTGATGAAATGAAAGCTAAAAAGAGTTTGCATTTCTTGGGAACTCCTAAATGTTTTAAAAAAGAAGATGACTTATTAAAGAAGATCATTACAGGTGATGAAACTTGTGCTCATCATTATGACCCTAAGAACAAAAGGCAGTCCATGGAATACCGCCATAAGGGAGCATCTCATGAAAAAATTCATAACTCAGGTCTCAACTGGAAAGGTCATGCTCACTGTTTTTTGATCCGAACATTCTTCCACTTTGATGTGCACTGGGTGAAAAATGTAAGCATTTGTGTGTGCAAGGTCAAGAATGATGGAGGGGAGATACTATGTGACTACAAAGAGCCAGTTATATCCAGGTGTGTCTAATGTAACAAAAAATATTACAGGGGAGGCAAAATTTATAAGCCTGGCCTCATACAATAAAGATACTATGCTTGAATAATCATAAGTAAAAATATAAGTTGTTGGGTATGTTAAAATAGGTGGCAAAAGAAAAGGCAAGAGTGAAAATTTAATCAACAAAGTTGAAAAAGAATTTAAAGAGTATTGCACCTTGCCCAACTAATCTCTAAGCAAAACAAGTGAAATATTTTTCTAATAAAACAAAACCCAAATTACAAATAATGTGTTAAAAAATAACAGATTTAGTGATCGACAGATGCTAAATAGACTTTAATATTATTGTATAAGCAGAATAATAACTTGGGTCACAGAAATATGGCAGCTAATATTAATCTCGATAATAAACAGTATGTTCTATGTAGTCTTCTTTTCATTTATCATCTTTCTACAGTACCTTTCTTAAATAACTGAACTGGGTGGGGTAGTTGAGTTTTAAAACCAGCCATACAACTTTTCCTTAATAGCTTTTATTGACAGTTCTCAAAATTGACATGAGAAAGATTATGGGGTGCGAGAGGGAAATGTGGCACACCAATTTTCAACCCTGGTTTCTCCCTTCTGCATATCAAAAAAAAAAATAGTATGTTCCTATAATCATACCTGCTTTTTTCTTCGGAATTTTTATCTTCGTAGTGGCTATATGTCCATAGCATACTCATTTTTAAGCAATCTCCATTATCAAATTATTACCCAGCTATAAAGACTTACTAGTTGCCCCTTTACTATCTTGCAGGCTTGTTTCAAGCATTTAATACACTTCTTACCTCTGGTAAAGTAGAAATGTTATTGTTCTCTAAATTTAATTCTTCAAGTGCACTGCATTTTGCCAGTGATCTGGGTATTGCTGACAATCTGTTATATCTCAAACCAAGACGATTTAAACTGGACAGATTTCCTGTGAACACACACACACAAAAATATATATATATATATATTTTTTTTTTAATATGATGAGCGCTGTTCTAAGCTATCAGTCAGGTATTTGTTAATTACTATGAAACACTATTTCAGCAAGATACTTAAAACTTCTAGTACTAAGGAACAGCATACTCTATCAATTAGGATAAAATTGAAACCAGTTTTGTGCCTACTTATCATATAGAAATAATGAACTACACAACTGTAAGTCAATTTAAAAATAAATTATAAGAAAGTACTGGCAAACTTTAATTACAAATTAACCTGTAGATAAGGCCTAATTAAATAACATCAAGCAGTATATATTTGAATTTACCCAATAGTTATACCATTTGTATCTATGTGATAATGATGCAACATGGAACAAGTGGTTATAAACAAAAGCGTACCGTACTTGCAATTTTGAAGAAGAAATTTCCAAATTTCTAAATTATATTATTTAAAATACATGATACATAATTATTTTGTGTGATCAGAAAGGTTTGATATTTTCTGAGTTTAAATATAAACACTACAAAACTTTTTTCTGAAAAGTTGACCTAATGGTAAAAAATGTCTCAAAATAATTTTTAAAAAGTTACAAACAAAAATGACAGTTATAGTCTCTCTTATTATCTAAGTATATATCAGCTTGATCACAAATTAGCCACTACTGAATACATAAAAGAAGCAGCAGAAAAATAGGCATTTTCTAGTTTTATTGCCAAGACTACGTACTTGTATTTGACAAGCTATAGGTAAGTTATATGGATGAATATAATGATATCTGCTACCATAAAAGGTTTAAAGCAAAGGTAATTTCTGAAACAAAACACACTAGAAAATAAGTATGTTTTGGTAGCAAAAGAAAAAAAAAAAAAAGGGATTAACAGTATAGTAACAATGCCCCCTTACATCTTTTCCAAATGGGAATGGAGGAAAGATATCAAGATTTTATTTCTTGCTTATTCCAGGCCCATGGCCACTATAGTTGTAGCAAGGCTGATAAAGTTGGAAATTTCCCTATAAGCAGTGATAATGTATGACTAGAAAGAACTTCAAAATATTCTAAGCAAATTTTAATTTGCTGTGTATGAAGTTGAAGATAAAAGAGGTAGTCAATCTTAAAAAATAAAATAAAAAAATAAAACAGAAATAAATGAGATCAACCCTTTCTTCCTTTCATACCACTGCTTTCCCTATATGGAAGAAAGCTATTCCACTGTAATAAAATAGCTGAAGTATTCACTAAGGGGTCTTTAAAATCTGCCAGAAGAGGAAAGGGCTTATTATTAGTGGAAAGTCTCCATAATTTTGCTCCATCAATTGACATGCCTCCTCCAATCACTATTTACAGAACACTAGGCAAACACAGTATTTTAACCGTTTTTTAATTCTCACTAAAACCTGAAATCTTTCTCTGGTAACAAAAATTAGTGTGGTACCCAAATTCTAAATGATTATCAACTAAAAAGCCCAGCAAATAGAACCAGACTCCTGAAACTTTTCTTCCAAAGACAAAATAACTTTAAATTTCTCACTTATAAAACCACGTTTCTAGAATTTAAAAATTACGAAGTGAAAAAGATGGTGAAATTGCTACATAACATTATCTAGTACCAAAATCAGTGGTTATTTAAACAAAAATGGTACTTTAACTTTCTTTAACATTTTCTTTTTCCATGTGTGTTAGAAAAGGCTGAACTTTAAGAAATGTAATGAATGTGAATATGCCATTCTGATGAAAAAATTCACATTTGCAAAGGCTTTATCATTTTCTTGAGAGTATGACATGTTCAGAGTCATCCACATTTCACCAAAATCATTACTCTCAAAAAAATAAATAAATAAAGAGGTGAAAAAAATTAAGGACGGAATATCAAAACTCTCTTCTGCCAGACAAAAACCTGACATCAGAAGTCTGTCATTTATTGTGATTCACCACTGCAGTGGTTTCAACTTCTAACCTCTTTCAATGAGTGGTTTTAACCACAAACTACAACCTCAAAGCCAAGCCATAGCTTGCTTTCATGTTGAGCCATTGCTACTAACAAATAAAATCAATGTTGCTGAGATTCTGTGTATAAACAATCCCTGGCATTTAGCTTTAAGTGCTTCATTTTAACTGTATTAAGTTGTTCTGTTGCTCCACTTTGACAGCTTGTTTTTTTTATGCTGTCAGATTTTTAAAATATGGCAGCATCAAATGGTTATGAATTATGGGGAAGCCGGGATGGCTCAGTGGGTTAAGCGCTCACTTTGCAGCCCCAGGGACTGAGGATCGAACCCAGGCCCCGGCCCGTGTGGACCCATATCCTGAACTTGGGAGTGCCCCAAGTTCGGTTCTCACCGGAGTGAGACCCCGGCCCAGTTCCTGCCCTGTGCAGCCCCTTGCCCACCTGTGGAATCAAACTATGTGGAAAAACCAATGATGTGCAACTATGGAGACTGTTCTGGGCTCTCCTCCTTCTCTCTGTCAAAAACAATAAAAAATAAATCTTAAAAAAAAAAAAATGGTTATAAATTAAAATGAGATGCTTTCAATTTCAGCAAATATAATCAGCATCTTTAGATTAATTCAGCATAACTTGAATATGACTCTAACTCTAATAGCCATAATTGTATATTAACAAAGTAGCAAAAAAATCAGTAGAAAAGACACAGTTCTAATGATGAAATATCAAAGGTACAATGTTTTTCAACATTAAAAAATGAAAACATGCTGAAAAGCAAGCAATACAAAAATTCTTAAATGTCGAAAACCCAAAAGAATGCCACTATTAAAACAGAAAACTGGTAAAGTTGTTATATGTAAGCTGTACTGTAATGACCTAAAACCCAACTACTAAAATTCTACTTGTTGATAAAACCATAATTACTATAACATTTCTTCAGAGCCCAGTGCAACAAAAAGACCTCTGTGAATTGTTCTGTGCTCCAGCCTTGAAGGCAAGGTCTTGGTGCATACTTCTCTCTTTATCTCATTTTGAGGAAATAAAGTAAAATATATTTTCCTACTTCAGACACCGCCCCCCTCAATTTCATAAAGCCACCAGAGATCTCCGAACGCTTTAAGACATCAGGTTCATAGTCTGAAACAAAATGACTGTTGCAATGAAGCTTAATATTTTCTTTAATTCATAACTGATTCTTAAATTAGAAAATACTTACATGAAAGAGCATACTTTTTTTCCTTCAACAGGGCAGACTAATAGTTAAATAAGAGAAACTATAAATTGTTTTTAAGCATCCTCTCACTTAACTACAACCAGCTGCCTCCTCCCCATTTCCTTCTGCCTCTTCTCCACACAGTGACTGACCCTGGCTGCTCAGCCTGAAGTAAATGGCAGTGATTACTGCCAAGGAGTGATAACTACTCTAAGAGTGGTCATGCTAAATAAAGGGGTAAAACACCTCAGTCTACATATTTAAAAAAAGGAAAGAAAAAGCAAGAAAATAAAGTGATTTGGAGAAAAGTGATTGTAAGGTGGTAGTTAGAAGATCTGATTTTCAACTGTGAGTTTAGGGCAAATTTCTCTACTCCAGGGAAAATACAGTAAGGCAGCTGCTGCTGGACCAGCACAACTCTCCCAGATAGGCATTGGTTTTTATCTGTTTTTCATTTTAAGTAACACTTTTCAAGAAGTAGACTAGGAAAAAGAGAAAAAGTATCAGAAGAACTATATTCTAATTATGTCTACCTCTCTGTTTTCGGTGAATTGCTCTTCTCCAATAAATATGGGGGGAGAATCTCAAAGGTCATTTAAGACTGTTGAGATTGATAACAGACCAAACTCAAAGGTTCAAATTTCTCACCAAATTGCAACCTTGTACCACACAATCAAAGTACTGTAAGAGGGATGAAGAAAGTCAGAAGAATTATTTTAACAAGTATGATAAATGACCACAATATTATTTAAAATTCCAATAAACATTACTTACTCATTTTGCTGCTGTAGTTGAAATAACAGCTATACTTATATTTGCTGACAACTTTCAAAGTATATGAAAAATGAAATACTACAATTTTTCACATTAATATTTCAGTTCTCATTGATTCCCAGTACATACTTGTAATCTGACAGTGTAGAATGTACTAAGTGAGGCACATGTGCTATTCTGACAAAACGTCTTAATTACAAGGGATTAATGATGAAGTAAAGGGTTTTCATATTAATAGGCACACTTAAAATACAGAAGAATTACTTCTGATGCAACAGAGAAATGTAAAAATTAAGAAAGCCAGGAAAAAGGATGATACATGCAGAAGTTACCCTCTGCAAGAGGAAGTGACTCCAAAGGACCCTCATCCTACAAACTGGAAGATATTATCAGCCACCACCACTTGCTTTCTGGTAGCCAGGACTATCCATTTTAGTACTTTCATTGCAGCCCCCCTTTCTTATTTAACAAGATAAGGATACAGACACTTTCATAGAATATTAAACAACAAAATAATGATAAGACTGAGAGTAAGAAAAGGGCTGATTGATGGACTATGCCTATATACTCATTTAATCTGTTTAAGAGTAAAGAAAATGATGTGGATATTTAGGACAAAAGAGTTCTAAGCACAGAGACCAAAAAGCACAAAGGCCCTGAGGCTAGAACTTGCATGATGCACTCATGGAACAATAACATTTGCAGCATCTTTAATTTTAGTTCCCCTGTGAGATCTGCAGTAAACAACCTTTATTTTTTAAGACTGAGCAAGATTTTAATTTTATAAAAAAGAAATTGTTTTTATAATGTGCTTTTATGTTTATAAAACATAAATTGTTTTTATAATGTGCTTTTTTATGTGACACTCCACTGAAAAGTGATCATGGTAAGGTTACGTGTTATTCTTTCTTTTCTCTTTTACTGTTCCAATTACTTGGTTGTTCAAAATAAACAAACTTACAGATATATATTTCAATGTAAGAACGTATAACACAAACTAAATGTCAATATAAATACTGAAATAAAAAGTAAACCTTTATGTTGAAATGGCTCAGGGTATCTCAGGAAAATGGACCCTGAAAGATTAACACTGAGAAATATAATAGAGTTCCTGAACTTCAAAAATAATCCTTTGGATGGCCAGGCAAAAATATTAAGTCACTTCTAATAGGAAATAATTGGACTGGCTCATACTTTTTGCACATTTGATTCCAGAAGGCAGAACCTCTTAGTTCTACTCAGATGCTCAAGAAAACGGAATTGGTCTCAATGACTTTTATATCCATTCAAACTGCTCTTGAAGTATAAAGGTTATGAATATATAAGAACTAGGGAACTACTTTTCATGAACTGTTTCTCAGAAAACTACTACAAGATTGACTTCAGCCAACCAAGAGACAACTGGGACAACTATGGCTACAGGACTGTTGATGAACATCAAAACTAAAACAAAAATAGAGATCAGTTAACACCACAAGACATACCATAAATGTTACATGTCCTGACCATGTAACTACCAAAAATTAAGAGGAAAATAGACTAAAACGTAGAAGAACAAATTCCCTGATTGCCTTAACTCTATCATCCCACTCAATAAATGTAGAATACACATTCAGTTGCACATGGAATACTACTAATCAAGATAGGCCATATACAGAGCCATAAATTTAAATGATGTATGTCACACGAAGTATGCTGTCAACAACAATGAAATTAAATTAGAAAACAATAACAGGAAGACATTTGGAAAACAAATACTGGGAACTAATATTTAGTTTAGTTGAACAAATTAAACACTTCTAAATAAACCACAGATCACAGAAGAAACAGAAAGGTAAATTAAAAAGTATTTTGAACATAACAAAAAGGAAAATACAACATATCAGAATTTGTAGGATGATGCTAAAGCAATGAATAAGGGTAAATTTATATAATAGCAGTAAATGCCAATATGAGAAGAAAGGTCTGAAATCAATGACCTCAAGTTTCCACCATAAGAAACTAGAAAAAGAACAAAACTCAAAGTTAGCCAATGAAAGGAAATAATAAAGGTCAAAGTGGAAGTCAAAGAAATAAATACCAGAGAAACAACAGAGAAAGTCAATAAAACTTTGAGATAATCAATAAAATTGATATACCTCTAACTGACTAGGAAAAAAAGGGAGAAGATCTAAGTTACTGATATCAGAAATGAGAGAAGTGACATTACTACAGATCCCATAGCTATTCAAATATGAAGGGAATATTATGAGCAATTTATGCCTATTAAATGTGACAAGTTAAATGAAATAGATGTAGTTTTACATAACTATAAAGACACAAATGATCAAGAAAAAAAAGTGATAAGCTAAATCTATTAAAGAAATTAAAACTATTTTTTAAAGATTTTTTTGTTTTTGACAGAGAGAGAGAGATACAGAGACAGAGAGAAGGGGGAAGGCCCAGAACAGTCTCCATAGTTGCACATCATTGGTTTTTCCACATAGTTTCATTCCACAGGTGGGTGCGGGGCTATGCAGGGCAGAAACTGGGCCGGGGTCTCACTCCAATGAAAACTGAACTGGGGGCACTCCCCAGTTCAGCATATGGGTCCGCACGGGCCGGGGCTGGGATTCGATCCTCGGTCCCTAGGGCTGCAAAGTGAGCACTTACCCCATTGAGCCATCCCAGCTTCCCCTAAAATTATTTTTAAAAACATTCCTACAAAGAAAAATATTGACCCAGGTGGCTTCACCAACAAATTTCACCAAATACTAACGAAAAAAATAACACCAATTTTATACAACTAAGTAAATTTAATTTTTAAGACTTCTACCAGAATATGTATTTTTTAATAATCTCTTCTTAGTAAGCAATTTCAATTTTATATGGGTTTTTGTCAAGTTCAGATAAATATTATGAAATTATATTTTATTAGTTTCTTTACTGTATCACCTCTAGTCTCTTTCTATAACGTCTGGTCCTGTCTCCTACGACATTTTTTTCCACTTACTTTGTATTTCCCCGGCTTTTTGTTCTAGATTCTAGGTGATTTCCTCCATTTATCTTATACATTACTATTTTGGCCTACAGATATATTCATTTTATACAGTATTTTCCATAAAATTTATTTGGCAAAGTATTCTAAGAAATCTATTCTTTGTTTCCTTTTTCTATTAGCCTGATCATGTTTCACAGATGCAGTAGATATCTTTTCTATACTCTTTGTTCATCTTGGCCATTTCAATAGAATTCAAAGAATGAAAAATAAGAATTGTGTTCAGTCCCTCTTGAACCATAAATATGATTATTTTATTTACATAAGAAATTGGGTAAAATATTTACTATGAATATTAGCAGAACAATTCATTATATGTTATAAATCATCTTACCTTTCAGAGATAAATCTAATCCAATTACTAGTTAACTAGAATACTTAAAGTCTGTTGTCAGTACAAAGAATAATGTGATTTAAAAAGCTCTGGGCCAAGAATCAAGGTGATATAGGTTCTATTATAACCTATTATAATGACTAGTTATTATTTCCTGAAGAAGTCTTAGATTGCTTTTATGTAAAAAAAATAGTTGTCATGTGGCCTAAGACATTCTACTATAACTTAAAAATTCCTTAAGAATTGTTTCTGTTTCAAGTAAATGGGAGACTAGATAGCTCATTCAAGCAAACCTTCTCATTGAAAAAAACTAAGAACACTTCTAAAACAAAAATCATAAATATTCATTGGTAAAATTATATTAATTAAGTACAGGTATAATTTTTCTAAATAAACATAGTAGCCTTTTACCACATCAATAACTAAAAAGGTATGTATATTTTTAAAAATTCCCTTTATTGTGTGTGTAAATTTATGGGCATTTAGAAAAATAAACAAGACTATATAAATATAGAACATATCACAGTAAGAGCAATTCAACTTTTTATAGTTTGGCTAAATCTTTGAAACATTTTGCACTTTAAGACACCTCTACTCTTAGTCCCTCAATATGACAAGATGAACACACTTTAAACTATATCAACCATGTTTTAAAAATTAACAGCAATGGTTTTATTTTCAGTGTGTTCTACTTTAGCAAAGAAGGAACCACACCCTTTACAATTGCGTGTAAAATTCTGAAATATGCAAAACAGAAAGTGTACCCATTCTGCAACTTAAGCACAGCGCTATAGAATATAAACATATAACTTAATATTCTATCTTCCTTATAATCCAGTTGAGCTCCCTCCCTAAAACCAAATTATTTACTTTGCCAGGAAATGGAAAATAGTGATTTTAAAATATCATCTTTTGTAAGTTTTACTACTTTGACAATGTTGAATTTTTAATCTTTTCATTTTTATTACCAAATGACTCAAAAATCGTCCTTTAATGTCTAAATAGCTACCAACATCTTTCCTCTCTCATACCTATAGTATCTGGGAGGTCTAGAAGTTCATTGTGCTGCAAGTCAAGGTTGGTTATCTGTGTGCAGTTTCCAATCTCCTTTGGAAGGTGTTCAAGTTGATTGTGAGCTACATCCAGCGTAATGAGGTTACATAATTCACCTGTAAATTGACCAACATAAAAAATTAAT
This sequence comes from Craseonycteris thonglongyai, assembly GCA_004027555.1. Classification (NCBI taxonomy): domain Eukaryota; kingdom Metazoa; phylum Chordata; class Mammalia; order Chiroptera; family Craseonycteridae; genus Craseonycteris; species Craseonycteris thonglongyai. The sequence goes on from PVKE010021693.1 coordinate 24,044, forward strand.
AGGCGTGATAACAGAATATATTAGATAATACTGAAAGAAAAATTCATTTTTCTATATCACATTACACTTTATTTCTGAAAAAGTTAAAATGAAACACAAAATCTGAAACTGTTATTTGAATATAACATCTTATAAATACCAAACCATTATGTTGTACACACCTGAAACTAATATACTATAACTCAATTACATCTCAATATTTAAAAAATGATATCTGATACAGTTAAAATGCTGATTATAAATAATTACCAACCAACATTATATATATATTTTTAAGTAATCAATTTTCAACCACATTTACATTTGCATATTCCATACTTTAAAAAGAGCTCAATAATCTTTTATCAAAGTTCAACACGATATCAGCTACATCTTGAGTTTGAGAGTCACCTTCTACCTCATAATATGTATGCTCTCAAACAGGAATATTCTGATGTTATAGAAATATGTAAATTGAGATTTATAAATCTAAAACTGTTTCTCAATTTAATAGTACTAGAGTAGTATAGAGCACTAAGTATAGAAGATAAGGTGTATTTCTCCTCACTCTGGTTGAAAGGGCTGTATCAACAACATAGATTATTCTTAATGTTATTCTGTGTTAAAAACTTTATCACTGATAACAAATAGACTGATTTTTTTTTTTAAGGCAAAGGCTGGAGATACTGAAAAAAGTAAGGTGAGCAAATAAAGTGCATCAAACTCTGAAAAATGGGTCTGGGGAACATTAAGCCAAAAATAAAGGTAGGCAAAAAAGAGGAAATAGAGAAACTGGATTTCATCAAAATTAAAAACTTATGTGGATCATAGGACACTATCAAGAGAGCAAAGAGCAACAAACAAAAGTAGAGAAAATATATGCAAATCATATATCTGCTAAGGGATTAATATCCAGAATATATAAAGAATTCCTGCAATTTAACAACAAAAGAAAAGCCCAATTTAAAAGTGGGCAAAGAACCTGAACATTTCTCTGAAGATATATATAAATGGTCAATAAACACATAAAGAGATGCTCAGCATCACTAATCATTAAGGTGATGTAAATCAAAAGCACAATGAGATACCAATTCATACTCATAAGAATGGCTACAATTAAAAATAGAAAATAACAAATATTGGCAAAGATGTGGAAACTTTGTTTCGTGTTTACCTCCAGGAGCCCCACCCCAGATTCTCAGGGTGAAGATAAGAGAAAAATCCTCTCTTGTTTCACCCCAGCATATCATAATCAAACTGCAGAAAATCAAAAACAAAGAAAATGTTGAAAGAAGCTGAAGAAAAAAAAAAAATCTTACCTATAGAGAAACAAAGATAAGAATTTAACATAAGACTTCTCTTCAAAATCATGTGAACAATCAGAGAATGGAATGAAATATTTAATGTGTTGAGTCAAAAAACGCACCAACCTAAAAGTCTGTATCCAATGAAATTATCCTTCAAAGGTAAAGAAGAAATAAAGATAGAGACAAAAACTGAACTTGTCACAGCAGACTTTTCTTGCAAAAAATACTAAAAGTTTTCAGAAAGGGAAATGATATCTATATAAAAAAGAACATTAGAGAATAAAAAATATTTTATTACTCTTAACTGATCTAACAGATAACAGTATTAATAGGAACAATATATTAGGTGACTATAGATTAAGTAAGGATAAATAAAATGAAGGTCAGCAGTGTAATAAGGGATAGGAGGAAGGAATTGGGAATATTCTATTATACAGCACCCCCACTACCCATGGAGTGGTATAGTGTTATTTAAAAGTGAATTTATATACAAACAAAAAAAATTAAAAGAAATATAAATGTGATGCTAAGAAGAAAATGGAAGAATATAAAATGCCAGATAAGGCAACAAAACAGTAAAAGACAAAAAAAGAAATAAAGAACAAGTTCAATGGAAAATAGTTACAAATATAGTTGCTATTAATCCAACTAACTCAATAAACAGTTTAAATGTGAATAATCCAAATTCATCACATAGAAGACAGGGATTGAGGAGTGGATAAAAAGAACAAGAACCCTAATATCAAAAATATATAAAGAACTTGTACAACTCAACAAGAAAAAAACAAGCAATCCAATTAAAAAATGGGCAGATGACCTTCACAGACACTTCTCTTGTGAAGACATACATATGGCCAACAGATATATGAAAAAATGCTCCACATCACTAGCAATTAGGGAGATGCAAATAAAAACCACAATGAGATACCATCTTA